>SJYC01092379.1:0-12542 GCA_006408675.1 Madoqua kirkii | reverse complement strand
AAGTGAAAGAGGAGAGTGAAAAAGTTGGCTTAAAGCTCAACATTCAGAAAACGAAGATCATGGCAACCCGTCCCATGGCAAACAGATGGCGAAACAGTGGAAAGAGTGTCAGACTTTATTTTTTGGGGTTCCAAAATCACTGCAGATGGTGATTGCAGCCATGAAATTAAAAGATGCTTACTCTTTGGAAGTAAAGTTATGAGCAACCTAGATAGCATATTAAAAAGCAGATATTACATTTGCCAACAAAGGTTCATCTAATCAAGGCTATGGTTTTTCCGGTGGTCATGTATGGATGTGAGAGTTGGACTGTGAAGAAAGCTGAGCCCCAAAGAATTGATGCTTTTGAACTGTGGTGTTGGAGAAGACTCTTGGACTGCAAGGAGATACAACAAGTCCATCCTAAAGGAGATCAGTCCTGGGTGTTCATTGGAAGGACTAATGCTGAAGCTGAAACTCCAATACTTTGGCCACATTTGCGAATAGTTGACTCTGATGCTGGCAGGGATTGGGGGCAGGAGGAGAAAGGGACCACTAGGATGAGATGGCTGGGTGGCATCACTGACTCGATGGACCTGAGTTTGAATGAACTCCGGGAGATGGTGATGGACAGGGAGGCCTAGCGTGCTGCGATTCATGGGGTCTCAAAGAGTCGGACACGACTGAGTAACTGAACTGAACTAAACTGAACTTATCTGTATCAAAGTCTCAGTCCTACCACATTTTGCGTCTGTAGCCTTGGGGAAATTATTTAGTATCTCTGAGCCCCAGTCCCAGATTCCTCATCTGTAAAATGGGTATAATAATATCACCTGTCTTATAGGAGGATTATAAAGTTTAAAAGAGTTAATGCACGTAAAACGTTATAACAAGTACCTAACACATAGTAAGCCCAGTAAGTTAGACAATCAGATTAAATATGTCAGTTTGAGAATACCAAGACATGTGCCATATTCTTACTTTATGGTACTCTATCTTATATGGTGAATCTCACACAGGCCACTGTCTTTGCTTTGGCAGTGATATTCAGATAATCACTTTGCAGAAAAGTTTTGGATTGAGATGACAATGAAATTTAAAAATATATCGATTATATATATACACACAAAAATAGGTGTTTGAACCACACTCATTTTCATTGCAAAAGGACTTTGGCTACAAAGATTACCTATAAAGATGGTCAGTGGAGTTCTTTAATGGGATGCAAGTCTGTCGTTGTTCTAGAAAAGATCTGGATTGTTTCCAAGAATTAAAGTATGGTAGCACTGTCTGAACAAGGCGGCTAAATGGTATTAAAGGAATCATCACTTAGTTCAACATTTATTGAACACCAACTACATACCAGACACAGAACCAGAAGCTCAGAACTCAACAGTAATTGAGAAAGAAAAAACTAGGGGGAAAAAATCAAAGAAGGGATTTTCAGCAGAGAAGAGAAACTCTTCATAGACTCAGACCACCCAAGGGCTTGAAGGGATTGAAGCAGCATCCTTGTCTCCAGCTCTAGCTTTCCTTCCCTCATTCACAATTAAGTGTTCATTTCCAATGAATGTTTTATTACTTTCAAAGGTGAGTTTTCAGAGGGGATTTCTGAAGAGAGACCCCCAGTCTTAGAAAAGTATCTAGAGATAATGGAATCTGAGATCTGGCTGAGAGTCAGAAGCGAAAAGTGAACTACTGTCCTTTGCAGTCAGGATTACTCTGTTGTGCATTCACGGTATTAATAACAAGACCTGCTTGTGAAAAACAATATCCTTGATAATCAGGGAAAAGCTACTTTTGTACCTTAAGCCTATAGAATCCATTGATTTCTGTGACCCTACCATCTACAGACAACTTGATTCAAATTTTCTACTCCATGACTCTGCCCATGATTCTGCTACTGTTATAAGAAGAATATAAATGATCTTTTTGATACATTTTGATTGGCTCTAGGAAATTGGGAAACTTTTTTAATTACGTAGATTAAAACACAGCACCTTTTTTTGAAAAGCAAAACACTAACATAAGGAGGACTCAACAAAAATCTGACCTTTTTTTTCTGTATCTTTTTAAAAAAGCTAGACAAGTGGTCATTTAGTGAAGATGGCGCTTGCCACAATTCAACACAATTCAACTCCTCATTTTGGAGGCACCATATTTTCTTTTTTTCATTAATAAAGATAGAGTCAGTCACTTGTATCACACTTTGCTTTAATGACATTTGTTCTCAGAAGTCAACCAGACTAAGTGCCTGTTCTTGTCGACTAGGAAAGCTCTTGAAAATACCATTTACAACCCCACTGCCCACGTGACAAGGCAGCTCTTTGCACTTCATTTGCACTCTAGTTCAGAGCTACTTCTTCAAAAGTTTCTGATGTGTTCTTTCACCAGCAGAGTTTCACACCTGCTATCAAGATAAATGATTACACTCCTGCAGACACCTTCCTTATCTCTAGCTGGAATTTCATTTCTGTACTATGATTTAGTGAAAGGGTGATATAATAGAAAATTAATGTATTTTGTTTTTTCTCAAGAATGTGGATAACTTAGAAAAATCTACAATGCATTCTTACAGACTGATGACATCTACAACCCTCATTACCCTCAAATCTCTAACTCTACAGATCAAGTTAATTGTAAGACTGCCCTTTATTCATAAACATTATGTTACAATACAATCATAGTCCAAGTTTAAGCACCTTGTTTATGCTATTTCTGCTATACTTTATATACATTTAGGGAAGATTACCTAGAGTTCGTGAGGGGTGTTTTATAAAATAAATATGATAAGTAGAATTTAAGCTCCTGAAATGAATGTTTATTATGGACACTCCAGAACACAGTAGTAAATACATGTTTCTCACCAAGAAAGGAATGAAATTAAGTCTTCCTATATTGTGGCATATTTATGCCATAGCTTCCTTATCTGTAAAGTGGGAAAGACAATGCTATTGATAGCTGCTATAATGATTGAATGAGATCATACAATTAAAGAGATTATATTTAAAGATCTTCATATATTATAATATAATATCAGTTCAGTTCTTCAAATTTTCAAAGGATATGGCTAAACTGCAGACCAGATGTTGGGCCAAAGAAATCTACTGGTTATACTATAGTTAAATCTATTTCACTTTCTTTGGCCACCTGATGTGAAGAGCTGACTCATTTGAAAAGACACTGATGCTGGGAAAGATTGAAGGCAGGAGGAGAAGGGGACCACAGAGGATGAGATGGTTGGATGGCATCACTGACTCAATGGAGATAAGTTTGAATAGACTCCAGGAGTTGGTGATGGACAGGGAGGTCTGGTGTGCTGTGGTCCACGAGGTTGTGAAGAGTCAGACACAACTGAGTGACTGAACTGAACTGAACTGGGGACCCCGGAATAAGCACATCTCTAAGAAACACTAGGAGTTGAGAAACAAGAATTATATCTCTTATTTCCAACATGTGATCTACTGTGCTTCGCTGCTGCTGCTGCTGCTGCTAAGTCACTTCAGTCGTGTCCAACTCTGTGCGACCCCACAGACCGCAGCCCACCAGGCTCCCCTGTCCCTGGGATTCTCAAGGCAAGAACACTGGAGTGGGTTGCCATTTCCTTCTCCAATGCATGAAAGTGAAAAGTGGAAGTGAAGTTGCTCAGTCATGTCTGACTCTTCGCGACCCCATGGACTTCAGCCTACCAGGCTCCTCTGTTCATGGGATTTTCCAGGCGAGAGTACTGCAGTGGAGTACTATGCTTCCCTAATACACTCAAATTTCCATGTGGATTTAAACCTTGATTACCTAAAGGCCACATATTTCTCCCTCTCATTTAAGAAAAGCTATATTTCTTCTCTCTAGACAACAGCCAAATATATATATATATAGATTAATTTTTAAATGCTATTATCATAGTGTGGAGAAGGCAATGGCACCCCATTCCAGTGCTCTTGCCTGGAAAATCCCATGGGCAGAGGAGCCTGGTGGGCTGCAGTCCATGGGGTCGCTAAGAGTCGGACACGACTGAGTGACTTCACTTTCCCTTTTCATTTTCATGCATTGGAGAAGGAAATGGCAATCCACTCCAGTGTTCTTGCCTGGAAAATCCCAGGGACGGAGAAGTCTGGTGGGCTGCCGTCTATGGGGTCGCAGAGAGTTGGACACGGCTGAAGCGACTTAGCAGCAGCAGCAGCAGCATTATCATAGTGAGGTTTGTTTGCTGATTAGAATTTTTGGCATGGAAATAGAGTTTAAGAAGCAGTGTTTCTATTACTGAGATGACATTAAATATGCCTTCATATGGATTGTACTGTATCGTTTAGTAACTCTTCCTAATGAGACATTCACAAACAGCTCTCAGAAGCAATAAATCATCATTGTATTGAATTGAATTGAGATAATAATTAAGCCCATTCAAAACAACCATGTTCGTTATGAATTATGAAAAGCCTATCTTAATTTCTTTACACTTTTTGGGATATAATAGCTTCATTCTGAGGATAAAAATAGTTGTAGCCAAATCTTTAACAGTATAACTAGGGAAAAAGATGACTAAATGGCTCTGGAATGTATTAGTGGGTGGTATGGTAATTTTTTTTTTTTTCAGTTTGCTTTTTATCCCATGTTTTATCACTTCCATATAACATTTGAACTGACTCATAGGTTATATGATATTCTGAAATATGGTACAACTATAGTACTAAATACATTCTGTTTTATTCAATTATTTAATAAGCTCTTAGAAGTTCTTTAGAAGCTTAACAAAATAGCCACTTATAATAGGACTGCCAATTACAGGGAAGGTCTAGTTTTCCTGGAGTAGGAAACAGTTCTCCAACTAAACTTACAGACAAATGCTTTTAACTGCTAATCAATGTGTAAATCCTCTAGTGGAATGCCTGTGTGCTTCAAATCTGTAACATCAAGCAAAAAGACAAGGAATCATAGGATGGATAGGGTTCTGATGTTCATGGTGTGGTCTCCACATCAGACTTTATTCCTTTCATTTTTTAAGTAAAGAAAAAACCCCGCCTCCTACGGTCGGCACTGCATCTCGCCCGTCCAGCATCTCCAGTCACTCAGGACCACCATCAAGAAAGTCTATTTGTGACTGGCGATCTTTTGCACCACTAGGTCTATCTTTGGGAAGTCGAAATTGATTTTCTTCCACTTGTCACACTGAAATCTCAACTCTGTCCTTTTGGTTACACTCTCCAAGAGTTCAGTGGTACGGGGATCAAAGGATTAGGCAGCAGCAGCTTTAAGGGGAGCTAGCAGTGTGAGAAGACAGTGAAGGCAATCTATTTCAGCTTCAGAGGGAGCACTGGCTAAGTGGGTGAACAACATGTAAAGTGCTCACTTGACATAAGTTTTTTTTTTTTTTTCAAATAGTTGAGATAAAGAGAGTCTCTGATGGCTGAGCTTTTATTATTACTCAGAGCCCCAAACACTTGAGCAGAGGGGACCACGGGGCGCCTGCAGAGACCCAAAGCATGCTCTTAGCTGCTGTGTAATATTTGCAGCTGCCATCCCCTTCCACTTGTTTGTTCCACTTGCCTCCCGATGTGCCTGGTGTCTGATTTCCAGCTCTGGAAACCATGCAGAGGCCCTGAAGGAGGGGGGTGGGGGTCAAGTCTGGATTTTAACTGCAAAGGAGCACATCACAGCGGGCTCCCAGGGAGCCAAACACAACTCACTGCATCTCAGTTTTGCCTGAAAAATGTAAAAACCTTGGATAAACCTTATGAAAGAGATGATGGAATCCCTATGCATTTACACCTCCCATTCCATGTCTAAAAGTAGTCTAATAATGAGAAGAGAATATGTATTCACAGCAGTTGAGAGATATGGATTGTACATTTTAATCAACTTTATAAATAGATATTAACACAACCATTTGCTGTATTTCATATGTGCCAGGAGCTGTGCTACATGTTTGACATATCAGACCCTTTTTAATCCTAGTGACAAACCTGCCAGGAATTATAATGTCTCTGATTTAATGAAATAAGGGCCCTGCACGGACTGAGGAATCTGTGCAAAGTCACATGATAAGTAAAGAAAACCACAAAAAAATATATTTAAAATATATTTTCTTTGGTAAATCAGAAAGTAATTCAGTAGCGTGAAACACAGCATGCCTCACTGTGATGAGATTCAATGCTGAAAGCATTGAAAAAAATTAATCTCAGGATATTTTCCTGATGCAAGGATTTAGGACCCTTTAAGGAAATTAATAAGCTGAACTATTTGATTATGGTTTTTTATAGGTAGCAATAGACTTAATATCTGAATAATCTACCAAATCTTAGCTGGTTAACATTGGGGATTTCTTTTCATGTACACACCAAATTTCTTTTCAAATTCAGAATCAGAATATAGCCTATATTTCGACATATTTCTTTATGTAATTAAGCGATTTTCAAATAGAAAAGGGAGACATAGCATAAATATAAGATATACTGGAGTGGTTAATATTTAATTATGGCATAATTAATCATAGGAGCTCATATGAATCTCATTTATGTGTGCTCTCCCCCAAAATGCCATCTTTAATTTCAACCAGAAAAAAAGACAAAAGTAAAATAAACAATGTGGGCACTGTATTTATAATTCTTGTAAACAAAAACCACATCCTTTGTGCATGAGTCTGAGCTCAATGAGTATTATCTTTAGTTTTCAAAAGAATGCTGGTTCTAGTCCTTGTTCCAGGGAGAAACAAACTCTGACAGGAGGCCTGCTACTATGCCTGTGTCTTGTTTGACATTTCCTCTGAGGATGGGATTATAAATCCAAGAGAGATGAAGAGGGGCAGTGATAGTGGCAGGGCCTGTGATGACTGGTTGGTCCTGATTCACCCCATACGGCCCCGCTTCTCAGAGGTCACCTGTGGGGGAAGGGGAAGGGTTAAAGACAGGGGGGGATGGCATTCCTGGAGTCTTGCATGCTCAGTCGCTCAGCTGAGTTCAGCTCTTAAAACCCCATGGACTGTAGCTGTGGGATTTCCCAGGCAGGTACACTGGAGTAGGTTGCCATTTCCTACTTCAGGGGATCTTCCTGACCCAGGCATCCAACCCTAGCTGATGTCTCTCGTGTCTCCTGCATGGCCGAGTGGGTTTCTTTACCACTGGTGCCCCCTGGGAAGCCCATTCCTGAGATCTCGTAGAGTTCAATAAACATTCACAATTAGGTGAGACACCCTGGGGCTTCCCTGGTGGCTTGACAGTAAAGAATCCGCCTACAGCGCAGGAGACCTGGGTTCAGTCCGTGAGTTGGGAAGCTCCCTTGGAGGAGGAAATGGCAACCCACTCCAGTATTCTTGCCTGGAGAACCCCCATAAACAGAGGAGCCTGGTGGGCTGCAGTCCATGGGGTCACAAAGAGTCGGACACAACTGAGTGACTAAGCACGCATGCACCAAACATCCTAGGTGAAAACTCAGTTCTCCTCTCTTCAGAAGGTCGCCATTTCTGCTAGGAACCATCTATGGAGGGAGGGTATCCAGGCTGAGGAAAGAGTATGAGTGACATCAGAGGCACGGGGTAAGTGCAGGATATGGAAGGGGACGAGTCAGAAGATCTGCTCTGTAGAATAAAGAGGGCAGGAAATAAGCTTAAAAACAGGTTCTGTTACCAACCAGCTAGTAGGGAGCCTTAGTAGGCCTGAGAGCTCGATGAACCAGGAGTTTTAAGAAGAGTGTGACAACCATACACAAAATAAAGCTGGAGAAGAAACTGGAAGAAGCGAGACTACTTTAAAAAATTGTGTACACACCCACCACGTAATAGGAGCTGGAGGAACCTCGCGATTATAAAATAAGCACATACAGCAATACAAGTAAAATAATTAAAATAACAATAAAATATTTGAAGGACTGGGATACTAGGCAGTGATAGGGAAATAAAGAGTGATTACAAGGCTTGCAGCTTTGAGATGGGCTCATAGGAAAGCAACTGAATAAAATGGGTTCAGAGAAATGGACGAAGAGAAGCCTATTTGGAAGGGACATTTTATTTTCAATTTTGATAAGTCGAATTACATAATTGCTGGGAATCCAAGTGAAGTTAACTGGTTAGCATCTCAGGCCACTGAGAATGAGAGGGTTTTTATTTATTTATTTATTTTGAGCGTGAGCAGTCGGGGCTACAGTTGTAGACACAGCAGTCGATTCCAGAGGTGAGCCTTGAGGGCAGGTGCAGGGTGGGTGCGCACAGGTTGGAGGAGCCTGCAGCCAGAAGGCAGCGGGCAGATGCAGACACCTGTGGGTGGCACCTGCAGGGTGGCCCTGGGAAGGGGGGAGACGCCCCAAGGGAGCAGGAGGGTTGCTGGCGGAGGGTGGAGGTGAGCGAATCAGGGCGCCGCGGGCACAGCAGCCGCTGAACAAGCTCACACTGGGTCTCAGGGCAGCGGGGCTGTGGAGCAGGCACAGATGAGACGCGAGTCAGCCAGTTCTCCGCACCTGCTCCTCAGGTGACCTCACCCACCCAGCGTTTCACCCACGAGAAACAGAGCCCTAGCGTGGTGCTCCCAATCTTCTAAGTACTTAACACCCACGAGTATAGGCAGGCTGATTCGTTTATATGTGCAGAGCCTTCAGGCCCGCTCACAGCCGTAGACTCCTGCCCCAGGTAAGGACATATTTACCTCCTGGACTCCTAAGCCCAATTAATATCCACTTCTGATGGTATAAGATGAAGTTGCAAAATGACTAACAGCATCTGAAGAAATTATCTACTGGACCAGGTAACGATTCTTTCTAGGACCTTCCCCAGATATACCAGAATAGTATGAACAAAGTGGAGGCATTCGGGGAACAGGAGCTGCCAGTAGTGACAAAAGACAAGTAGGGGTTTAAGATAACAAAGACTGAGGATCTGAAAGAGTATCATGGCAATCTGGGGAGTGTACCTTGGATAGACGGTGAGAACAAGAACGAAATTGTAGAAGGATGTGAAAGCATGGCGGTGGTGGAGGCAATGAAACACATTTGAAGAGCCCGACTTTGAAGCAGGTAATGGCGGGGGGCAGTGGGAGCAGAGCAGAGTCAAAATAGTGTTTATTTTTACAAGCAGGGAGCTGAGGCTATATGAAGGCTGAAGGGAAGAAGTCCAGGATAGTGCTGGATTTCATAAAGAAAGGGGATACACTTTGCCAGCTAAACCAAGTTTGTAAGAACAGCAGGGTAAGGCTAATCAGACAAGCTTAAGAATACGCAGGAAGCCCCAAGAATCTGCTCATTTAATAAACCAACTCTGTGATGTGACATCAGGTGGCTCCAAGACCACTCTTGAAGAAAATCCAATTTATAAGAGAGGCACACTACCATCTTGCAAAAAAATACCTGTAGAAGTTTGTTTCTTTCTTACTGAGCACCCATTGACTATTCTTGATCTAGACTCTTGACCCACAAAGCCTAAAATATTTAGTATTTGTCCCTTTACAGAATCAGTCTGTTGATTCCTGCCTTAGCATCTTGATTAAGAAGTAACTTTTATTGCCCAGACCAGAGAACCACAGGCAGATTTACAGAAAATGGTGTGTTCGGGTACATCCAGATTTGGCATCTGACTTCTTAACAATGTGATTGCTGCAAGATGGTCCAATGCTTTTCATTTTGAACAGGCAAGTTCCTTTACTCCTCACAAATATTTAACATCATAAAGCATTTATAAAGTACAAAGTCTGTTGCTAGAAAAGGCATGTTAGACATTAACTCTGTGCTTAAGCGGCTTGCATTATTAAAAAAATACCTCCAGTAGACAAGGAAAGGACAACTTTCCTTTGCATCACTTACATTTTTAAAGCTGGTGAAACCGACTGCAATGTTTGGGGAAAGATACTAATCTCCTACGACACAGCTATTTTCTTCCCAACCATGTCAGCATCAGCATCTTTAACCAGATGAACATTTAGGAAGAGCTTAAGAGCAACACTGACACTGTTGGGGAGGGAATTCAACCACAGCTGTGATGCCTCTGACACAGAAAGGAGGTACCAAAGGCAAAGCTTTGGGTAGACCACAATACAAACGCCCTGGCTTTAGAAAACTAGCATATGTAAGGAGCCTACAGTTCATTTACTTAAAGGATTTCTGATTGTATTTTCCAACCTTTAACATAAAGGGAAACTTTTCAGACACCCTCCACATCTGCTTTAACAATGGTCCTCGAAAAAGCTTCTTCCTTGTTATTTTTTGTGAGATGTCTAAGTTACTTATGTGGCAGCTTCAATTTGTCATATAGACTTTCCGAATAGGCACCAGAAACATCAGCTACACTTTTCAAAACAGCTCTGCGTAGATCTTTTTATACAGGTTGGGAGAGATGGTCACCTTGAACAGAGAGCACACGTGTTGGAGTACTCTTTATATAAGGTACTTAATTTTAAAAAATGAACTAAACAGCTTCATTTGTAAGTAGAAAACATTCCCAGCTTAGTTATGACACACCAAGTGAAACTTGAGCTGCTTAAATACGTGTTTTCCAGCAGGCGGAACTATGAAAAGAACAAGAGGACATTCCATGCCACCACCCCCCTCTCCCCCGGCCCTTGAATAAAGATAATCATTTTTATTGTCACCAGGTCAAAGATTCAGATTCCACGCAGCAACCTCTGGCTAAAGAACAGTGAGTCCTTTCAGGTCAGAAGGTCCAAGATGGAGTCCCCTCAGAAGATAGCATAATAGTCCTAAAATAATAAGCAAACACGTAGCTTTCTTAATTTGCCCGGCTGGATTCCTGTAATAAGTACTTAACAACTGTAGGCTCTGAGCCGCTCAGCAGACATCAACAAGACCATTTGCCAGATGATTTAGCAAACAAATCTCTGAGAGGCTCACATGTAGGTTGACTGCATCACGTAAGAAAACACGCAGGGAGTTAGAGATAATAATAGTAGAGTGGTGTTTTAAGAAATTTTTTTTTCAAAGGATTGAGAATTTTGAGCCTAGAGAATTCAGACAGATATGCCAAATTCTTTTTCTAAACAGAAACTCCCCAAATTTGAATCCCCAGCCACTCCTGTTAATTTTTTATTCCTTGAGCAAATAGCCTGAAATTGACTTCTTGGGAAGGGAGGCAGGACAAAAGAATCTGGAAATGAGTTGCAAGGAAGGAAGAAAAGAGCAGAAATCACTAGGTTTGGGAGCAACTGACATTTAGCAAGGATGGAAAATGAAAGGTTCTCAACAAATATTTGTTGGATGAATGAATCCAAGTCCATGACACATATGGGAAATAGAGCCATCATAAAGAATGTTGGCAGAAATCTCAAAAAATAGCAGGGGTTAGGAACGAGAGAGAGACATTCATAAAGGAATCGCTCACTAGTGTCAAGAATTGCAGCCTTGAACATGGGAAGAGGGAGACATTCTCTCGAATCGCAGGTAGTAAGCAGCCCCTTGGCTTTCTTCTCACAGGACTGGGCCATGATTGAATGTGAGATGCTTCTAAGCGGGGAAAATCAGGGTAGCAGTAGCATTTACCACTTTAAGAATGAGAGCAGTCCTGAGGTTCTGTGAGGGAAACCATTCACAGAAAAGGAGAAACACCAGACTTATAGTGGGGCAAGGGCTCAGAAAGCCTATTCTGAGGATGGAGGGTAATTACTCATCACTTTACCTTATAATTAATCTGTGCTCTATTTTCTGAAGTCTCCTTTCTAAACAGGAATGTGGACATTTTGTTTGAAAGTGGAATACATCCTTTATTGATTTGTTCATATCTTTTGGCCACAAGACATGGGGGATCCTAGTTCCCTGACCAGGAATTGAACCCGTGCTCCCTGGTGGCATTGGAGGTAAAGAACCCGCTTGCCAATGCAGGAGACATAAGAGATGCTAAATTGATCCCTGGTGGGGAAGATCCCCTAGAGAAGGGAATGGCAACCCACTCCAGTATTCTTGCCTGAAAAATCCCATACAAAGAGGAGCCTGGCAGGTACAGTCCATGGGGTCGCAAAGAGTCAAACACGACTGAGGTGAGTTAGCACACTTCTAGTATTGGAAGCATGGGGTCATAACCACTGCGCCACCAGGGAAGGCTCTGGAGTATGGACATTTTAATGAGGAAAAAGCAAAGTGACAATTTTTATTTGATGCCAAAATCAGTTTAGCTGACTTTTTTGTTTTCATTTTAAATATTCCTTCTTTCGGCAAACTGTCTAAACTACCAAGTTGCTTTTACAGCCTTTGGCCTGCCTAGGAGGGCAGGGTACCCAGTGGTGGAGGAGAGGCCCGTCCACATTTCGAAGCTGCGAAGCGTGACTTCTCAGAATTAACTGCCAGTTTGCTCAAAGTTTTCATATTCTGCCTAATCTACTTTAAGGGTGTGCAAGAGCAAGAAGGAGGCTTTGGAACCTGATGTGAGTTGAAAGCAGTCACATCGACTCCTTGCAGATGCTCCCCTGAGCTTCTGAGAAAGAAATTTACACAGGGGGAAGACAGCAGTCTAGTGTGAGAAGAGGAATCTGCAAATAAATAAATACACAAATAAATAAAAGGTTCACGGCGTCATCTATAGGAAAATGATGTGCCATGGGCACAATGAACTAAAGTGAAGCTTTAGAATGAGCTAGGCT
>SJYC01092378.1:0-28791 GCA_006408675.1 Madoqua kirkii | reverse complement strand
CTTTGGGATTGGAATGAAAACTGACCTTTTCCAGTCCTATGGCCACTGCTGAGTTTTCCAAATTTGCTGGCATATTGAGTGCAGCACCTTCACAGCATCTTTCAGGATTTGAAACAGCTCAACTGGAATTCCATCACGTCCACTAACTGTTCATAGTGATGTTTTCTAAGGTTCACCTGACTTCACATTCCAGGATGTCTGGCTCTAGGTGAGTGATCACATCATCATGATTATATTGGTCATGAAGATCTTTTTTGTACAGTTCTTCTGTGTATTCTTGGGAAGACACAAACTGCCAATACTGACTCAAGAAGAAATAGAAAATCTGATAGATTTATAATAAAGAGATTTAATTAATAGTTTAAAAAACTTACCATAAAGAAAAGCCCAGGGTCATATGACTTTATCAGTGAATTTCACTAAATATTTAAAGGAAAATTAACACCAATCTTTCTCTAAATCTTTCAAAACCAAAGGAAGAGGGACTACTTCTCAACACGCTCTATAAGCCTAGTTTTACCCTGATACTGAAGCTAGACAAAGTCACTGCAGAAAAGAATACCACGAGGGCTTTTCCTTGCAATCAGGAGCCAATCAGGAGCGAGACAAGACGCCCACTCCTGGTGCTGGTGCTCAGTGCTGGAGGCTCTGGCCAGGAAAACTCTGCAAGAAAACGACAGAGAAGCTGACAAAGATGAACCAAAATTATCTCTGTTTCCAGATGACATGACCTTGTATACAAAATCCTAAGAGATCTATACAAAAATATTGGAACCACTAAATGAGCTCAGCAAGGTTGCAGATATAAGGTCAGTACACAAAAGTTAGCTGTGTTCTATACACTGTGTGCCAACTGCTCAGCCATGTCCAACTCTTTGCAATCCCAGGGGCTGTATCGTGCCAGGCTGCTCTGGCAAGAATACTGGAGTGAGTGGACATTCCCTTCTCCAGGGGATCTTCCGGATGCAGGGATCAAGCCTGGGTCTCCCTCATTGCAGGCACATTCTTCACCGTCTGAGCCGCCAGGGAAGCGGTTCTATCCACTAGCAATGACGAAACTGAGGCTAAACTTAACAAAACAGTTCCATTCACAATAGCATCAAAGAAGGATAAAATACTTGGGAATCAATTTAAACAAAGAAGTGGAAAACGTGTACACTGAAGACTACAGAACACGGTTTGGAATTAAAAAAGATGTAAACAGGTGGAAAGATGTGCTCAGTGGTCGGGAGCTAGTGCTCCTGGGTGCTCACTGGTCGGGAGCTGGTGCTCCTGAGGTGCTCACTGGTGGAGGAGCTAGTGCTCCTGGGGTGCTCACTGGTGGGGAGCTAGTGCTCCTGAGGTGCTCACTGGTGCGGAGCTGGTGCTCCTGAGGTGCTCACTGGTGGGGGAGCTGGTGCTCCTGAGGTGCTCACTGGTGGGGAGCTGGTGCTCCTGGGGTGCTCACTGGTGGGGGGGCTAGTGCTCCTGGGGTGCTCACTGGTGGGGAGCTGGTGTTCCTGAGGTGCTCACTGGATGGGAGCTAGTGCTCCTGGGGTGCTCACTGGCGGGGAGCTAGTGCTCCTGGGGTGCTCACTGGTGGGGAGCTGGTGCTCCTGGGGTGCTCACTGGTGGGGAGCTGGTGCTCCTGAGGTGCTCACTGGTGGGGAGCTGGGGCCCCCGGGGTGCCCCCTTGGCGGGGAGCTGGTGCTCCTGAGGTGCTCACTGGCGGGGAGCTGGTGCTCCTGAGGTGCTCACTGGCGGGGAGCCGGTGCTCCTGAGGTGCTCACTGGCCGGGAGCTGGTGCTCCTGAGGTGCTCACTGGTGGGGAGCTGGTGCTCCTGGGGTGCTCACTGGCGGGGAGCTAGTGCTCCTGAGGCCTCACTGGCGGGGAGCTAGGGTTGCTGAGGCACAGATGCTCCCCACGGTGACCTGCAGAGCACTCCGTGCAGGCATGTCGTGTCGGTGGCTCCAGCAGGGCCAGCGCTCCACGACCCCAGGGACTGTGGCCTTGGGACTACTGTGCTTGGGACTCTTCAGGCAAGAATACTGGAGTGTGTTGCCATGCCCTCCTCCAGGGGATCTTCCTGACCCAGGGGACTGAACCCACATCTCTTGAGTCTCCTGCACTGGCAGGTGGGTCCTTTACTACAAATGCCACCTGGGAAGCCCACAGATTCAGTACAGTCCGTATCAAAACTCCAACTATTTTTTTTTCCCTCCAGAAATGGAAGGCTGATCCTGAAATTCGTATGGAATTGCAAGGGCCCCAGATAACCACAATAACCTTATAAAAGAAGCACTAAGTGGGAGAAAACCCCCAGGTCTCAATTTCGAAAAATATTACAAAGCTGCAGGAGCAAAGGCAGGGAGGCAGGGTCCTGAGATGAGGCCAGTGGGGCATGATCGACAGCTCAGAAACGGGCCTTTGCATTGAGGTCCGCTGAATTTTAACAACTGTGCCAAAACCAGCCCTGGAAGAAAGGGCAGCACCGCCACAGGTGTGCCCAGACAAACGGACGCCCCACGCAGAAGACAGAGCTCGCGCCCACCTCACACCGAGACCAGAGCCCAGACTCAAGAGCTGAAGCTGCGGAACTCTGAGAGGGGTCTTAGGTGTGACTGCTGAGATCACGGATCTAGGCAACGATTTCTTAGCTTTGACACCCGAAGCACAAACAACTAAGGGAAAAATAGACAAATTATGCTTCATCAAAATGACATATATTTGTGCCTCAGAGGACGCCACTCGGAGGGAAAGTCCGCACGTACAGTCAGCGGCTCCCACGGGCCAGAGTCCCCAGCACCTGACGGGCCAGAGGGCAGAGCCCGGTCTTCAAGACCAGATGCAGAGGAGAGGCAGCAGAGAGGAGGCGAGGCAGCCCCAGGGGCTCCGCGTCACTGCTGGGGTTCCCAGGGAGCCTAAGAAGCGGGGAAGACCCAGAGCAAGAACCCTCCTCCTGTGGAGGAAGCTCTGGTCTGCAGGGGCGCACTCGCCGCCAGCGGGAGTGACGGAGAATCTGCGTGTCTCGGGGGTGGAGGACAGGGGAGGCACGTGGGCTCCGAAGAGAAAGAACCCGGCAGACCCGTGGGCAGCCATTCTGGGGGAGACCTGACTGCCCACACGCTTCCCTGAAGAATGTTCTGGAAGACACTCCACCTGGGGCTTTGGATTCCTGGCAAGAAGCCTTCTTGGGCCCCTGAGAGCCCTTGGACCCCCAGTGCTGTGGGGACGGCTTGGGCTCCCGAGGGTCCAGAGGGAGCCATAGCCACGAGCAGGGAGCACCCAGGCCCCGCTGGGGTCGGCTGGGTTCCTGGCTGGTGCGTGTCCAGCCGCTGGGGACCTGGTGCCCGGAATCCACCACACTGTCTGCTCTGCCCACACAGCTGCACATGGCCAGGCCCCCGTGGGCAGTGGGTCCCACTTCCCGTGGGGTCACTGGGTGGCAGGAAGGCCACTGCTGGGGTCGTCCAGCGGCCCCTTAGCTCAGGGCTGGGGTTTCACGCTGGGCTGGGCTTTGGCAGAGCCTGGAGCCTTTGCCCGCCGGCTCTGCCCGGCCCATACTTCCACTCGGATGGTGGCTGGTGCCTGGGCAGGGGTCCTGAGAGCAGGAGCGGGGGGAGGCTGCACCGCTGAAGGGACCTGCCCTCGTGAGACGCGGAGCCACAGCCCTGGCCACGGGCAGGAGAGCAGACCCCGCCTCTCCCAGGCGTGGTGTGGTCCTAGACGCCACGGGGCTGGGGGGCGGGCGGCCCCTGGGGAATGGGGGCTGCCACCCAGGCCTCCAGGCCCCGCAGGGACAGGCCAGCTCTGGGGTCACCAGGCCCAGGGCCAAAGGTGTGGCCTGTTGAAGGGGTTCCAGTGTCCAGGTTTGTTGGCAGCCCCCAGTCCCAATGCCACATGCCAGCTGGAGACGGGCTCCCAGGGCGACTCCAGGTAAGCGGCTGACATGCACCAAGCCCGGAGGGCATTTCAGAGCAGGCAAGGGGCCAGGAGAAAGTTCACCCACAGGACCCTCACCCGCACCCCTCCACACCCAGCCCAGGACAGGGTGCCAGGGTGGGGACCCCTACATGTGAGCTGCCCCTAGCCTCTTCCCGGCTCCCCCAGAAGGACGCGGGCGGGTTGAGGTCTGCTCGTGGTTTTGGCCACGAGTGTAGATGGACTGTGCGGAAGAGTTGGCACCCGGGAAGGACCCAGCAGGTCTCCCCGGGGACACTGGCCCGAGGGCCTCCTCTCGGGTCGCGCACTCCGTCACCCCCTACACCCTCCCTGGGACCCCGTCTAGCAGCGCTCGGCCTCAGGAGGGGCCCTGAGGCAGACAGGGAAGATGCGGGGGTCGGGGAGCGGAGAGCGGGCAGGGGTGGAGACGGGGGCTGGAGACGGCCACGAATGCAGAGCCCAGAGGGGCCGCCAGCCCCCGTGTGTGGCCCCACATGCGGCGGGGCTTGCGCCAGGGCAGGAGGAGGGGGCCGGGCACCCGGGACAGCAGCCCCTGCCATCCGGGCCTGGCCGCCCAGCACCGAGGCTTCTGGACTCTGACGGGCAGTGGACACAGCACCGGGGCGGGCTGGCCTGAGGGGTCCCTGAGCCTGAGTCGCCTCAAGGTCTGCTGCGTGTAGGATGTGGCCACTCCCTGACGGCCTTCCAGCCCCTCTGGCGGCACCCCATGCTTCCCCACAGAGATGACCCCCCCATGACCCCACAGGCCAGCCCAGCGGCCGTGCGGGAAGGGAGCTCCACCCAAGCCCTGGCTCAGCAGCTCCCTAGCGGCCAGGCGGCTGTGGATCCCCAGGAGCCATTTGGGATTTGGGTATTTATGCTTTAATTTTCACATTTGCTTCCTCCCCTTGGATTTCCTCTTGCTCTCCACGGGGCTGTGGAGTCATCAGCTGTATCTGAACCTGGAGGCTGTCGTGATGTGCTCAGGAAGCCCCATTCCCAAAGGACACATGGTGGGTAGGGGGGGCAACTTGGGGAGAGCCATCAGAAGGAATGCTCCCAGGAGAGGGTGCTCCCTGAAGAAGGGGTGCTCTCAGCAAGGGTTCTCCCAGGAGAGGGTGCTCCCAGGAGAGGGGATGCTCCTAGCATGAGTGCTCCCAGGAGATGGTGTTCCCCAGACAGGGGGTGCTCCCAGGAGAGAGGATGCTCCTAGCATGAGTGCTCCCAGGAGAGGGTGCTCCCCAGAGAGGGTGCCCTTGAGCAGAGAGCACCTCCATCTGTGCCTCCCCCTGTAGTTCACAGGACTCGCAGCCTGGGTTGCAGGGCAGGGGGTGGTGGGCACAGCCTGTCCTGCTAAGAGCCTGGACGTTTCTTTGCCATCCGGGGGCTCGGCCTGGCCTTGTCTCATCACTCCCTGGTCCAGCAGGCGCCCAGGGGCCACACCATCCAGCCATCCTGTCGACAGGGAGACTGAGCCCTGGGGAAGAGGCTGGCCAGGGCTACAGGGCGGGGCAACAGCTGGGGGCGAGCCCCAGGCTGGGCTCCTCGGGGCAGCCGTGCTGGCCCAGCTCCGGAGGAGGGAGCTGCTGGACTGAGGGTTTTGGGTGGAGAACGTGTGGGTCACGGGCCTAAGTGTCTGGGGGCCTGGGGTCCCAGGGCCTCCACTCCCACCACACCAGGGTCCAGGATGGCACACCTGTGCACATACCCCTCACACACCTGCCAGGTGCTCCCCATCATAGACCAAGTCCCAGGCTGGCCCTGCAGCTGTTTCTGAGGATACACCTGCTCAGGAGGTCTGGCTCTGGACTGACCCCATGGGCCTGCATGCCCTGCCCAGGCCTGCCCCGCTCCCCCAGCCCCATGCCCCCGCTCCTTGTTACTCTGCTGAGTAGCTGTCCTGAGATGTGTCCACCTGTCTAGGGGGAAGGGCTGCCCTGCAGCTCAGGGACCCGGCCCTTCTGGAGCCCCTGCCATGCCCCCGGCCCGGCCTTGAGGCTGGTGAGTGAGGCTGTGGCAGCCTTGCTGGCCTCGCACGCCATGGCCCTGAGCAGCGCAGGGCAGGGGGTGCCTACCGCAGCCTCCTTGGGCACCCTGGGGCAAGGGGCAGCTGGGGACAGCATGTCAAGGGGGAGACACACGGCCTGGGATTTGGGCAAGGCCACCAGAGAACAAGGAGCCCTCCCCAAGCTGTGGCCCCTGGCCTGCAGGCGCCCAGGGGCCACACCATCCAGCCATCCTGTCGACAGGGAGACTGAGCCCTGGGGAAGAGGCTGGCCAGGGCTACAGGGCGGGGCAACAGCTGGGGGCGAGCCCCAGGCTGGGCTCCTCGGGGCAGCCGTGCTGGCCCAGCTCCGGAGGAGGGAGCTGCTGGACTGAGGGTTTTGGGTGGAGAACGTGTGGGTCACGGGCCTAAGTGTCTGGGGGCCTGGGGTCCCAGGGCCTCCACTCCCACCACACCAGGGTCCAGGATGGCACACCTGTGCACATACCCCTCACACACCTGCCAGGTGCTCCCCATCATAGACCAAGTCCCAGGCTGGCCCTGCAGCTGTTTCTGAGGATACACCTGCTCAGGAGGTCTGGCTCTGGACTGACCCCATGGGCCTGCATGCCCTGCCCAGGCCTGCCCCGCTCCCCCAGCCCCATGCCCCCGCTCCTTGTTACTCTGCTGAGTAGCTGTCCTGAGATGTGTCCACCTGTCTAGGGGGAAGGGCTGCCCTGCAGCTCAGGGACCCGGCCCTTCTGGAGCCCCTGCCATGCCCCCGGCCCGGCCTTGAGGCTGGTGAGTGAGGCTGTGGCAGCCTTGCTGGCCTCGCACGCCATGGCCCTGAGCAGCGCAGGGCAGGGGGTGCCTACCGCAGCCTCCTTGGGCACCCTGGGGCAAGGGGCAGCTGGGGACAGCATGTCAAGGGGGAGACACACGGCCTGGGATTTGGGCAAGGCCACCAGAGAACAAGGAGCCCTCCCCAAGCTGTGGCCCCTGGCCGCTATCCACCCCTCCCCCAGAGTGGCCAACGGCCCCACATCTGGGGTCAGGGGTCGTGTCCAGGCCGTTCTGTCCAGTCAGAGCGGCAGGTTCAACCGAAAGGGCCCCAGTCGAGGGGCTGTTTTCAGTCCCATGGGCAGTGCCAGATGGGGAGGGGCTGCCAGGTGCGGGGGCGAGGCTGCAAGGGGCCCTGGGCTCCACCCAGGCAGCCCCCTACCCCCCCCAGCCTGGCGAGGCCCCCTCCCCCGGGGACCCACTTCCCAGCCTGGAAATTCTGAGTCCAGAGCCTTGCGGCTGGACGCCCCGGCTCCAGCCTCTTGGTGGCCTGCTTTCCGCCGGGCGCAGTGGAAATGTGGGTCAGCGTCTGCTCACCTGGCCGGGGGCCAGAGCCACTGGTAGGAAAATCACCGGCACAGTCCTCGGCTGGCGGGGCCCCCGCCCCCAGCAGCTGTCCCAGCTGCACACTGACCCCCACCCCCAGACAGGGGCTGCCTGTCCGGGGGGCCCCTACCGCCTGGCACCTGCACCTCTGCAGGGGGTCTGCTCCTGGGCCCCATCCTCTAAACAGCTCTGCTGTTGGGAGGGTGCCCCAGCGTGGTGCCTGCTGCAGCCCCTGCAGACCACGGGGCACAGAGCAGGTGGGCGGCACTGGGAGGATCAACAGCACTTTGTGAAATGCCACCCTTCCTTCCAGGACTTCCCAAAGGACCTCTGGGAAGTGAGCCTTATTCGTGATTAAGCTACCCTCCCCCAGCCCCAGCAGCCCCTCCTCTGCCAGTGAAGGGTGAGCACAGAGCCCGCCCAGGAGTCCCAGGGCCTATGTCTGATGAGGAGGCGCTGGAGCAAACACCCACCCTCCGGGGAGCCCAGGGGCCCTGAGTGACCTCTGGGGAGAATCAGGGGTGGCCAGCGGGACGTGGGTGACAGGCTCCCACAGGCACATCACAAACCCTCACCCCCACCAATCCTACTGCAGGGACACTGGTTTAGAAAAGGCTGCTTCTAAGATAATTTTAGGCTTACAGAAAAGGTGCAGAAATAGTCCAGTTGCCTGTACCCTCCACCCTACGCCCCACACGGTGGTCAAAACCGGGATGCTCACACCGGCTCCTGTCGCTAGCCCAGCCGGGGACCCGCCAGACGTCAGCAGCTTTCCACTGGGTCCCTCCATGCAGGACCCCCTGGGGGCCCCCACACTGCCTGGAGAACCTGTGAGTCCTGGGCGGTTTGAAGGGCATGGCCAGGCATGGGGCACGGTGTCCAAGCCCAGGTGTGTCTGCTGACCCAGGCGTGAGGCTGGGTTGGGTGGGAATCCTAGGGGAGCGGCTGAGGTGGTCGTCGCTCTCAGGAGGCGGCTAATGTGTAGACCCTGCATAGCACTTCGGTGGCGTGTCCTCTGGGCCCAGAGCTGCTGGGGTCATAAGCCAACGGGCACAGCTCCTGGCGGAGCAGACGGGCTTTGCTTCTCCAGGTCCTCCCCAGGGCGACCCTGTCCTTCTCCCTTCTCTGGGCTTCACCCTGTCTGGGGGGTGCTGTCCTCAGTGGGGTAGGTGGGGGCTGGCAATCAAGCCCCTGATGTGCTGATGTCCGGACCACACCGGGCCTGGAGGGTGACAAGTGATGAGGGCTCTGGGGAAGCCCGCCCTGGGGAGAGCAGGGAAGGGAAGGGGGTACACTCGGGCCCTGCCGGGCGGGGCGGGGCTGCCCTCCACTCCCCCTGTAAGGCAGTGACTGCTCCCTTGCTGCGGCGGTCTCAGCGGGTCCTCTGACTACAAGAAGGGACCAATTTGGGGGAATTCCCAGCACTCTTACCTCTTAGGAGGCCCATGGAGGCTGCCCGTGCTCCCGCTGACCCAGCCCCTTCACCCACCTGTCCTCTGCCTGTCCTCTCTGTGGGCAGGGAAGTGGCGGCCACAGGGAACCCACCCTGGGATGTGCCCAGGGAAGAGGGCTCTCGGCTTCCCCATAGGGCAACGCCCACTGGAGACCACGCCCAGTAGTGCCATGCCCACTGGGACCGCACCCACGGGAAGCCACGCCCAAGAGAGAACACGCCCACTGGGAACCACACCCACAGGAGGCCACGCTCACAAGAGAACACGCCCACAGGGCCAAGCCGCGGGAGGTCCCGTGCCCAGCGTAAGGGACGCAGTGCCCCTCGCGCAGCAGCTGTGCGCCCGCAGGGAGGCTGTGCCTCTCGTGGCCTCCCCTCCCCTGTCTGGACACGGGTCTGCAAAGCTCTAAGGAGCCCGCTTAGGTCGCAACCTCTCACCTGCACCACCAACCGCTGAGCAAAGACACGATGTCCAGTGTGGGGGGTCACTGGCCGCGAGAGCGCAGGGGAGTGTGGGGGACCGCCCAGCGGGCACCAGGCGGAGGCCGCGGAAGCTGCCGGGGGTTCGCCGGCGGCCTTGTCGCTCTCACAAACCCCCAGGAGGGAAAATTTTCAAGCCTGTCATCGGAACATGTGACTTCACAACGGAAAACATGAAGAGGCCTGGAGTTCTCATCAGCAGCCCGGGAGCCGAGGACAGTGCAGTGTCATCCCCGCGGTCACGGGGACGGGGGACGGCCCAGCATCCTGGCGAGCCCAGCAGCAGCTGCTGTGCGCTGGGCACCCACGCGGCCCATCCAAGGAGAGTTCCAGAAGAAGGCCAGCGCTGCCTGTGAAGCAGCGCGGAGGACCGCCGACGTCCACGGGAGGCTGGGGCGGGAGGCGGGCCCAGCAAGGCGGCTGGCGTGAGGCTTTTGCACAGCACCCGCCTTTGCCCCGAGCCAGCCGTGGCGGGGAGCTGTAAGCATACGTGCCAGGGGACACTTCAGAAGGCCCCCTGAGAGGCAGCACGGGGACCCCGGGTGCAGGCGGGCATCCCCCGGCCCTCATCAAGGCCGGGTCTCCTGGCAGCTGCAAAACCAGCAGACGTGGGTGTAGGAACCGGTCTTCACGCTCCACAGAGGAAACATTGTACTATGAGGCTGTGACGTCGACTCGCCCACAAAGGAAACCTTAAGGAGCTAAAAAAGTAGCTTAACAGAAATCTTATTATAATCCAACAGAATTTTAAATAAATTTTAAACACCCCCCCCCAATCTTGATTACTCAGAAACTAAGAAAGACATTTCCAGGGAAACTTAGATAAAGCAGGAAATGAAATCTGAGCACGCAGGCTCTCTGGAAATCTTAGTGTCTCAGCTGAGCCCTTGGGCTCTGCCGACCGTCGCTCAGATTCTCTGAGGAAAGAACAGCAGTGAGCGATTTCCTGACCGTCTTTGGGAATTCGAATTCGAATAAGAGACCTTTCCAAAAGCAGAAAGAGGAAATTATGAAGGTAAAAGCAGAAATCAGTGAAGGAGAGAATGAGTAGAAAAGAGAAATGATAAAGCATTTCTTCTAAAAGAGAATCAGAGGAGCCACTGGTCCCAAGAGCCTCAGGCAGGGGTGGCAGTCTGGGTTTAGACTTTGTGCATGGAATTCAGAAACCGCCTATAATTAGGAACGAGAAAGGAGACTCGGGGACAGAAAAGGTGGGGATGGCACACGGCACCGCTTGCCGTCTGGGGCAGCTGTCAGAAACCTGAGGCAAACTGGCAATTTTCTAGTGAAAGCAAATCACCAAAATAACTTACAGTGAGGAAAACATGAGCAGGCGAACGCAAGGACCTGGGAAGGTGATTTAAAATGAACGAGTGGGGAAAAGCACCAGGGGCAGATGGTCATAGCTGACTGTGAGCTGACCTGAAGTTACAAGAAAAGCTGTTCCAATGTCATTTTAACTTTTCTGAGACACATAAAAACACGGAAACTAATTCACCTCACGAAACCGGCAAAATTTAATACAAGAACTTGATGTCCTACAGAAAACTGTAGACAAATGTCTCTTATAAATGGAGATGAGGAAGAAAGTCTGACAAGACGGCAGCAGAGAGAACCCAGCAGTGAGCCTGCAGGACTGTGTGACCCCGTGGGCCTCGGCCAGCTTTCCAAGAGGGCTGAGCGATTCACTTAAATGACTTCCATGGACAGACTAGCACAGAAAACTAATAAAACCAAATCAATAAGAGCTGAAAAGAAACGTGACAAAATTTAGCAATTTTATTAATAGTGACATTGATTAAAATAGAAAAAGAACAGGTAACAATTTTGCCCACAAGAGGCCAACATCATGCTCATGGGAAACACAAAACTGTCTCAAAAATGCAGGAGGAAGCACTGAACTCCCCTTTGTCTCTGTAATTCAACATTTTGTTGGAGGCTCTAGCAAATCCAATAAGAGAAGAAAAATAAATGACATTAACCTCAGAAAAAATAGATGAAATTTTTAGTGTGGCTATGACTATAAATCTAGAGATTTCCACATACCCCCTGGTTTAAAAAAATTAAAGATGAATAATAAAATGATACCAGAAAAATATGCAAAAGCCAGTAATTTCTTGAACATTGAGCACCTAGAAGCAGAGGCAGCAGAGATTCCATTGGCAGCAGCGACAGTGGAGCATAAGGGAGATGGAACGGGCAACCGCGTTCGCCGCTCTCGCATCCGATGGCCTCTCTGCTCCCTCAGTAATTTCTTGAACATTGAGCACCTAGAAGCAGAGGCAGCAGAGATTCCATTGGCAGCAGCGACAGTGGAGCATAAGGGAGATGGAACGGGCAACCGCGTTCGCCGCTCTCGCATCCGATGGCCTCTCTGCTCCCCCAGGCCCAGGAGCCGCCCCCTCCACCACACCTCCCTTCTCGCCGGCCCCCCCGCCCCCCGGCTGTGCCCTGGGCTGTAGGGTCCAGCGACAGGGGGGCGAGTGGGGGGGGCCACCAGCTCTCCTGTGGCTCTGTGTTGGAGGTGGGCACGCCAGCCCGCCGGGGCCTCGTGGGCACTGCTCGGTCAGCCCTCGCTCGGCTGCCAGGGGCCTGGGCGCAGCCTGGCCGTGTGCATGGCGAGGGCACGACGCCACAGAGGGGCACCACGCGTGGAGAGTGGCAGTCTGCCCGCAGCTCAGAACTGCAGGAGGAGACCCACACTTGCTGGGCCTGAGCAGACGAGACCTGACCGGCTGGAAAGGCGCCCGGCTCCCGGAGGCCTGGGAGCAGCGCAGAAGGTGCGCTCACTCCGGTGGAGCCCAGCCTTCCCGCCTCCCTGGGGCGGGTGTGGAGGGAGGGAGGCGAGGGGCCAGGGTGTCCAGATCCACTGAGTGGCCTTGGGTGCCACTGAGCCCAGAGCCCCAGGCCCTGCGGCTGTCGAGGGCGTGTGGTGGGCAGGCCCACACGAGGTGTGGGGACCGCAGCAGCAGGGGACGCCGGGCAAGGGCCTGATGACCATCAGCTCATCTGGGGGCAGTGTTCCCATGACTCAGGACACACCTGCAACCGTGGAAACCCCACCCGTGTGCTGGCGACACAGACTGCGTCTGGTGCCCAGAATGGAGCCCGGAGCAGCATTCCAGAATACATGAGCGAGGCCACACAGAGCCAGTGCGCAAAGCGGTGTTCGATTCAGCCATAAATACCATCCTTGGAGGAGGAAATGGCAGCCCACCCCAGCGTTCTTGCCCGGAGAGTTCTATGGGCAGAGGAGCCTGGTGGGCTACGGTCCACGGGCTCACAGAGTTGCACACGGCTGAGCCTGCACGCGCGCACGCACACACATGTGCCATCCTGTACAAAGAGCTGGGAGCAGCCCTCCAGTGCCGGGAGCTGAGGGGCCTGACGATGGGGCACCCTGCCCCAGCTCAGGGGCTGAGGCTGCTGTGAGGAGGTCTGGCCTTAGACCGACCAGCGCTGGGCACAGGCAAGGATGCCAATCAGAGGAGGAGGTCCCGGGCGGCTTGTCGGCGCAGCTCCGCACCGCCCCCTGCCCGACGTGGCAGCCTCTGGAGGACGTGTGAACCGTGAGCCACAGCGGCCGGGGGCCGAGGCTCCCGCTGCGCCCCCAGGCGGCCCTTCTTCAGCAGGAAGCCTGAGGCCCGGCAGCTGCAAGCCAGGTGTGGGCGGCCCCCCCACTCGCCCCACCCCGCCAGCCTTCTGGGAGGACTCAGGGATGTGGACAGACAGGGCCCTGGGGGCGGGGACAGGGAGGAGGAGGGCCCAGGTCCCGTTTCCCCTCCCCCCGCCCCTCCCTGGGCTGGAGCTGCTCTTGGGGGCCTTGCTCTCCACCCGGCTGGCTCTCTGCTGGCCTGCAGCGTGGGGCTGGCCTTCTCCGCCTGGACGTCCCTCTGGACGGGCCACGGGTGCTCCGGGGCGCAGGCCTCTGCCCCGCAGTCCAGGCCTCAGAAACCATGGTGCAGGACACAGGCCCTCAGAGAAAGGGTTAGGCTGGCCTGACCGGCAGAAGAGCCAGGGTCCACACGGCCTCGGGGCCGCCGCCCTCTGCAGTCCTCCCGGGAGCAGCCGTGCTCGGGACAGCGCAGACCCCTCCCTCTGCGGCCCTGCAGGCCCCTGAAGACGGATGGGGGGAGCCCTCAGCTCTTCGGAGACGCCGCTCACGGGACAGAGACCCACCCTCTGAAAGCACGGGCTTCAGTGGTCTTTGGTTCGTTCATAGTGTCATGCAGCTGTCACCTCCACCCAATCCAGAGCCTTCCCACTGCCCCCCAGACTCCCCGCGTCCATCACAGCGGTCGTCCCCTCTAGCTGTCCACCCACCCTCCCTGCCCCTGGGGCCCGCGCTCTGCCTCGCGGGGTCGGCCCGTGCGGGGCATTCACACACGAGCAACCTGTGTGCAAACTTTGGGACTCGTCCTTCACAGCACGTCGTGATTTGGAGGCTCCTTTCTCCCTGTTCCTGCAGGCGTCAGGACCGGCCTCCTCGCTAGAGCTGAGGAGTGCTCCCTGGCGGATGGACCACGTTTTGTTTATAGACTCATCTGCCAACAGCAGCGCACCGTTCCTCCTCCTGGCTGCTGGCACACCTGTGACGACCCCTGTGCCTCGTGTGGACATCCGTGTGTGCACAGGCCTGCCGGGCTGGGTGGCGGCTTTCTGACATTCTGGAGCAAGGGCGTGAAGCCCTCACCTGCTGACCCGCTTTCTCTGATGACCGCAGACACTGGGCGATCACTCACGCACTTGCTGGCTGTTCGTGTAAGTCATCAGGAGCCCGTGTGTGCTGTGTACACACTCAGCTGTTCATCTATTGATTGTTGACTTGCAGGAGATGGTTGGTGTGTCAGTTTATAACAGCCTCACAAGTATCATCTCTGTCCTTGGCCAGAAATAGTCACGTGACCTCTTGAACCCTGCTTGAAGTGGGCACCTCCGCACAAACTCCCCGTAGTCGACCACCCGACGGCAGAGACCCCAGCGTGTCTCAGCCTGTGCTGACTTCGCTGAATCGTCGTCGTCGTCGTCGTCGTCGACCAAACCTTGGAGCCTCCCCACCGGACGGGGGACAACTCTCCTCTGTCGCGGGGGGGGACGGGGGGCGGGGGGCCCCGCACACTCGGGGACCCCACAGTCGAGGTGGGTGAGGACCCGCCCTTGGTCGAGACTGTAGACCACTTCTGCCGCGGGAGGGACGGGCACGGTAAGTCCGGGGAGTCGACAAGGGCGGGACAAGGCGTTAGTGTAAGTCCCGTCGAGTCGACAGGGACCCGCCGTTCCTGAGGACGTGCCCTGTCCCCCGACGGTCGACGGAGGACCCCAAAAAAGGGTCCTCTAGACCGTTCCTCAAACTCGAAATCGCTAAACGTTGTACATAGCGACAGCATTTACGGTACAAGAACAGTCGCAAAGATTGACCCGCAACGAAACGACAGACTTACAATCAAAACACATGTCTAAAGGAGCACTTGAGTGGATACCGAAGACTGACAAAGACGACCAAGGACCCGACGTGCTCCAACGTCGTCCCGTACACACACGCACACACAGACACGCACACGCACGCACGTGTGCGAGACTCCCCGAACACCTGTCGCGTGTCACCCGAGGCTCCCGACCCGGTCCCCTCTGAACCCAGACCGGACCGTAGTGACCCCCTCCCCCGACGTCCGGTCCGGGTAGGAGGAGGGGGGAGCAGCAATCCCCTCGACGCGACCCCTACGCACCACCCACAGTATTTGTCCTCGGACGCAGAGGGAGCCCCTTCGGTCCAGTGCCGGATCGTGGGTGGTGGGACCTCGGGGTGACCGTGGGTGACCCAGGTGGGGCAGACCGGTCCGGAGTCTCTCCCACCCCACCCGGGTTCCCACCTGCGGGGGGAGTGGGTGGTGGGGACGGTCCTCGTCGCCCGTGGGTCACGTGTCCAGGGTGCGGGACGGGACCTGTCACCCGGGGCACGTGGCCCGTGGGTCACGCGTCCTCCCACGCCCTGCCCTGGACAGTGGGCCCCGTGCACCGGGCACCCAGTGCGCAGGCCCCACGCCTGCCCTCACCCACCACCCCTGCCAGGAGCAGCGGGCACCCAGTGCGCAGGCCCCACGCCCGCCCTGGACAGTGGGCCCCGTGCACCGGGCACCCAGTGCGCAGGCCCCACGCCTGCCCTGGACAGTGGGCCCCGCGGGGCTGCCCCCGCCACTCGAGCCTTTCACAGGCTGGGGGCTCGGGGCCGGCAGCCGGCAGGAGCTGCGCCCCAGGTGCTGAGGAGCCCTCTGGCCCCTGGCCCCACCTTGAGCTCTCCTGGGGTTACTAGGTGGACATGATGGCCCACCCTGTCCTCTCTACCCCCAAACCCCGTGCCCGGGCCGGGAAAGGTCTGGGGGCACAGAGGCCACCCTGGTCCGAGTGGGGACGTGAGGGTCCGTGGGGTCCGCGTGACTGGCCTGGGGTGGGCGGCCCTGAGCGGTGGGCACAGCTAAGCGGCAGCACAGACCGGGTTACCGCAAATTCCCCCATCAGGGGCCTGGAGGCAGTGGGGTGAAGGGTGCCCCAGGCTGTGGGGAGTGGCTAGACCGGCCCAACGCCCCGCACTGGCTAGAGGTCATGGGGGCTCCAGGGGGCTCCGCGGGGCTCCGGGCGGGGGAGGGTAGTGAGAACACCAGGCCTAGGAATTCCATTGCAAACCCGGCACAGCCCGGGGTGGGGCCAGGCCATCGGACGCCCCCCACATCCAGCCTGTGCCCCTCCTCCCTGCCCCTCCTGTGGTCGCCCCAGCCAAGCTGCATGGGCTCAAGGACCGGTTTTTCCTTAGCAATTTCCAGGATGTTCCATTTGTTAAAACACTCATGGCTTTTGTTGGCAGGCTGGCCCCCAGCCCTGCCCCGGGGGCTGCCACCCCAGCTTGCCCCCACACGGTTATAAGGCCCCCTGGGACAAGGCACGGGGCAGCCAGCCGAGGCCTCAGGTGGGCCTCAGATGGGGGTGCTGTGACTGGCAGGAGGTGGGGGTGGATGCGGGCAGGTCTGGCCCCAGGAAACCCTCCATGTTCCCCAAGAGTGATGGCGGTGGCCTCTCTCCAGTCTCTGGTCCCTAAGGGCCCAGCCTGGCCCCCTTCACGGGGACGCCTCTGCCCGCCCCTCCCCTGCCCAGCCCCTGGCCTCGTCCCTGTGCTGGGGGTGGGGGCAGGGCTTGCTCCAGGTCTGACCCCTGACCACTGCATCCGCAGCACCGACCCAGGGGGCAAGCCCAGCACAGGCCAGACGGAGCACAGGGGTCAGCCACGGGCGAGCAGGAGGAGCCGGGAAGGGCTGCTTCCTCCCGCAGGGCCGTGGGGGGCGGGGGCTGCTCTAGGACTATGGGGGCTGTGTGTGTGGATTTGGGGGACGCCCTGGGAGAGCTGGGGCCGGCAGCCGGCAGGAGCTGCGCCCCAGGTGCTGAGGAGCCCTCTGGCCCCTGGCCCCACCTTAGCTCTCCTGGGGTTACTAGGTGGACATGATGGCCCACCCTGTCCTCTCTACCCCCAAACCCCGTGCCCGGGCCGGGAAAGGTCTGGGGGCACAGAGGCCACCCTGGTCCGAGTGGGGACGTGAGGGTCCGTGGGGTCCGCGTGACTGGCCTGGGGTGGGCGGCCCTGAGCGGTGGGCACAGCTAAGCGGCAGCACAGACCGGGTTACCGCAAATTCCCCCATCAGGGGCCTGGAGGCAGTGGGGTGAAGGGTGCCCCAGGCTGTGGGGAGTGGCTAGACCGGCCCAACGCCCCGCACTGGCTAGAGGTCATGGGGGCTCCAGGGGGCTCCGCGGGGCTCCGGGCGGGGGAGGGTAGTGAGAACACCAGGCCTAGGAATTCCATTGCAAACCCGGCACAGCCCGGGGTGGGGCCAGGCCATCGGACGCCCCCCACATCCAGCCTGTGCCCCTCCTCCCTGCCCCTCCTGTGGTCGCCCCAGCCAAGCTGCATGGGCTCAAGGACCGGTTTTTCCTTAGCAATTTCCAGGATGTTCCATTTGTTAAAACACTCATGGCTTTTGTTGGCAGGCTGGCCCCCAGCCCTGCCCCGGGGGCTGCCACCCCAGCTTGCCCCCACACGGTTATAAGGCCCCCTGGGACAAGGCACGGGGCAGCCAGCCGAGGCCTCAGGTGGGCCTCAGATGGGGGTGCTGTGACTGGCAGGAGGTGGGGGTGGATGCGGGCAGGTCTGGCCCCAGGAAACCCTCCATGTTCCCCAAGAGTGATGGCGGTGGCCTCTCTCCAGTCTCTGGTCCCTAAGGGCCCAGCCTGGCCCCCTTCACGGGGACGCCTCTGCCCGCCCCTCCCCTGCCCAGCCCCTGGCCTCGTCCCTGTGCTGGGGGTGGGGGCAGGGCTTGCTCCAGGTCTGACCCCTGACCACTGCATCCGCAGCACCGACCCAGGGGGCAAGCCCAGCACAGGCCAGACGGAGCACAGGGGTCAGCCACGGGCGAGCAGGAGGAGCCGGGAAGGGCTGCTTCCCCCGCAGGGCCGTGGGGGGCGGGGGCTGCTCTAGGAGGATGGGGGCTGTGTGTGTGGATTTGGGGGACGCCCTGGGAGAGCCAAGAGACACACAGATGGCAAGCAGGACCACCAGTGTCCTGTGAGACCGGACAGTTGCCGGGGACAGTGCGTTTCGCCACTAAGGACAGGAAAGAGGGGCTCCTTCTCTCGCTCCGGATGCAGGGCTCTGCGCTCTGGGTGCCGCCCGCCAGCCCAGACTCGGCTGTGGGCTGGGGGCTGTCTCCCCCCATGGGAAACCTTAGTTTCTGGACCGAGGAGGACCGTCAGACGTCAGCCGCCCTGGACTGAAGCCCCTCGCCTCCATCGGAGTGAGTCTCCTGGGGGCCCAGCGGCCTCCCCCTCGGGGCCCTCCTCCAGCCTCCACTCCTGGCAAGCTCCTGGCACGAGGGGAGGAGGGGCTCACCTGAGCCTGGCCCCCAGGCCTGGGTGGGGTCAGCTCCCAGGTGAAGACAACATGTGCAGGGGCAGCCAAGGCAGGCCTCCTCCCTGGCCGACCTTCCTGAGGAAAGGCAGTGAGCCTGTCTGTGGTGAAAGTCGCTCCGTCGTGGCCAACTCTTCACGATCCCGTGGACTCTAGTCCATGGAGCTCCCCAGGCCAGAATACTGCAGTGGGGAGCCTTTCCCTTCTCCAGGGGGTCTTCCCAACCCAGGGATTGAACCCAGGTCTCCCGCAGTGCATGCAGGTTCTTTACCAGCTGAGCCACCAGGGAAGCCCAATGTGCTTGTAAACCAACAACAAAAGAAGGAACTGTTTACAGCTCATGTTGTAGATAAGTTTGAATCCTTAATATATAAAGAGTTCTTAGAAGTCAATAAGAAAAAGACTATCCATACTCTCCCAAACAGGAAATGAACAAAGATACACCCAGGACTCAGAGCCATGGGCAGTGTGCAGCCTCACAGGAGACAAGCAGATACAGAGGCTCCGCTGTGGCATCACCGTGAGCTGGGAAGTCTGAGGACCAGGGTGTCCTAGTGGCGTGGAGAAGCAGGGCTTACCCACGTTTAAACTGGCCAGTGTGGGCACATCTCCCCAGACTACATGGGGTGGATGTTGATGCGCTGTGACACTCCTGGGAGTCCCCCAGGACTGTGCTCCAAGGACAAGCTTCAGGCTGAGCTGCGGTTCGTAACAGCGAAAGGCCGAAGGCAGGAGGAGGGGAGTAAACAGTGACTCATCTCCACGAGGCAGCCCCTCGTGGCCACCGCCAGGTCCCGGCCATCACCAGAAGAGGCAGCCGGGTCAGCTGTGTGGGGGGCTCGGGGAGCAGGAGCCCCGGGACTCAGCGTGCCTCGGGCTTGAGGCCAGAGGACCTGAGACTCAGGACAGGAATGGGGTGTCTCTCCCAGGGCCGCACGTGGGGGGCCGGCGGCTGGGCTGGTCACGGGGCCTGAGGTCCTCTGCGAAGCGCCGGCCGCCAGCCCAGGGGACCAGATGGCGCTCTTCACGAGGCGAGCACTGGCCGCGGGCAGAGAGCCGGAGGCCGGCCGTGCTCTCCACGCTTCTCCCTCATGTTGTTTTTTGCTGGAAAATCACTTCTGCGAATCCAGCTGGGCCTGGGCCCAGAGCAGCTGGGGGCGGTCTGGCAGGCGCTACGGCAAACGCAGGCCCCAGGCCTCTCTGGGCCCAGGCAGGATGGGGCCAGCTGGGCGGAGACTCGGAGGCCACAGAGAGAGGGCCTGCCCCTGCCCGCTGTTCTGCTCAGGCCGGCCACCCCAGACCGATGGCCCCCAGCGCCCTGCCCAGGGCCCAGGCTGAGGGCAGCGGGCTGAGGCAGCCACCCTGGGCTCCTGAAGGGGCCACAGTGGGGACAGCTTGATGGAGGGGAGGCTGGGCTCCGCTCGGTGCTGCAGATGGCAGGACCACCGTCGGGCCACGCCTGGCCCTCGGCTGTCCCAGCCCCTCCGAGGCTGAACCCGCCGTGGGGGCAGGTGGCGACAGCGGGTGCCCTCTCGAGCCCTGCGCCTTGTGGTCCTGTCGCCGGGGAGGCTGCTCTGCCCAACTCCGGACACAGAGACCCGCTGTCCTGCTCCGAGAGCTGGCGTCCCAAGTTTCCCCAAACAAGCTCACAGGCGTGCACATGTGCGCACACACACACCAGCTCTCTCCGCTTCCCTTCCGTTCATCCCCGTCTGTCTCTGTTGCTGTGTCTGCTTCTCGAGAAGCCTCAAAGTAGTGTAGTCCCAAGTTCACAGAGCCCCGTGAGTCCACATCCATTTGGAGATAAGAATTTACTGACAATAAACAGCTGGCGTTCTGACTGAGTTGCCCTGAACTTCCGTTCTTGGTGGGGAACGCGCTGGGGATTGCGGTGTCCCAGCCCCACCTGCCCACGAGACTGGGAGGGTACGTCAGACACACAGGGTTTCACAAAATCAAGTGCCCATGCCCATTCTCAGGGAGCTACTTCAGCACACGGAGAGTGAGACCCAGGAGACAGTCACGGTGGTGGGAAGCGGGCGGCCAGCACGGAGGGCGCGGGCCCACCCGAGCTTCCGGGCGGAGGAAACGCCCCGCCACGGATGCATGCAGCCTCACGCCCCGCCACGGATGCATGCAGCCTCATGCCCTGCCAGCGATGCACACAGCCTCACGCCCCGCAACCGATGCACTCAGCCTCATGCCCCGCAACCCCGCAACCGATGCACTCAGCCCACACCCCAGCCACTGGGCAGGCCTCTTGAAACTCACACTTTTGCAAAGGAAGTTAAACCAAGAAAAGCTTGACGTGAAATACAAAGTTTCAGCTCTGACAGGGGACGAGATCAGAAGTCGTCAGCCCTGCTCTGACGGCTCTGAATAGGGTTTCCTGGACGCAGAACCAAGGTCAGGGGGCCAAGCAACCCCTGCCGTCTCCAGGAGGGCTGACGGCCATGAACAGGCAGGAGCTGCTCCCTGGGAGCCGAGGCTGCAGGAGCAGACGGGGCGGGGGTATCCAGGGGGCTGTGGGACTTGCTGGAGGCTGGGTGGGCAGGTGAGGGGCTGGCTCCGGGAAACAGGCCTTGCTGCCCTGGTCACTGGGCCCCCGCTGATACACGTGCACCGAGCTCTGTGCACACGCCCAGGGTCCGGCCCCACCGCTGGGCCAGGCCCACAGAGGCCAGCCCAGGGCAGGGCTGGCAGACAGGATGCCCCGTCCTGATTGCCGTGATAAGTGCCGCAGAGACCCTGGACCCGCCTTCCAGCACCGTGCATCTCCGTTCTGTGGCGACACGGGGTGGGGGTGGGGGTGATCACTGGGCCTGGGGAAGGGATGCGGGGTGGTTCTGCACACAGCAAGCGGTGCCTACCCCAACCCCTGCACAGCATGGAGGGAACATCCTGGGCCAGGGTCAAGAGCCCACGGGGACTCGGGGTTCAGGTCCTCCCAGCAACACCATCCTCAGTGGAGCCGGAGGGGCAGCATTTTGGAGACAAGCTCCTGTGTTCAGCACAGCCACTGAGGGCATCAGGCCAGGGCCCCACCGGGCCCCCGGCGGCTGGCGCTCCCCGGCCGCGCAGAGAGGCCTGGGCCTGAGGGCAAAGGCGCCCGCCGCACACGGTCCCCCTCAAACCCACGGAGCGTCCTGAGGTCAGCTGGCCCCTTCCTGGGGGAGACCTGGGGGCTGGTCCCCATAAGCGGTCTACATCCCACCTGGGCTCTCCTTCAGATGAGGCTGGATGGTCTTTTTTTCCTCTAAGGATTTGGAAAGTTAATCTCAACATGATTGGAAAGTACACCTCCTTTTTGTCCTCTGAAGTCAATAGGAAATCAGTGGGCTTTTTTCTGCTTTGTATTCTTTAGAACTAAGGTTTGAAGCCATTTGTAATTTCCTTTGAGAAAATATTTTAAATCTAATTTCTTAGAAAGTTGCAGAGCGATTCAGACCTTTCACTTTGTGTTGGTTTAGCGAGCGTTCTGTCTCAGATTCTCTTCAGCAAGTTCCCATCACATTCGCTGTGATCTGATCGGCTTCGGGAGCTGTTCAGTAACCTCCTCGAGTCCTGATCCTGGCTGTAGCTGTCTTATTCTCTTCCTTTATCTGAAGGGAACAACTTTACTAACGTATTTTCTGAAGTCTGTACCAAGACTCCCAGTGTTCTCTAAGCCTCCGCTCCAGCAGCGGCCGGTCACTCTGGGTGCCCCCCTGCTTGCGTGCCATACGCTTGCACCGAGGCTCAGGGCCCCCAGGAGGAAGCGGGTGGCACTGAGCACAGAGCGGTGAGGACCCCCAGGTTCCAGCGAGGACACAAAGGGCGGGCAGCTCCGGAAGCCAGAGGAAGCGGAGCCCAGCACAGACCCCCGGAGCCACCGGCCAGCTCCAAGGCCGCCGGCGCTGGCCGAGAGGAGGACTGGCCTCACCAGGGTGCCGCCCGAGACAAAGCCACTCAAACAGGCGGGCGCGCCGGCTCTTTCTGGGACTTTTATTTCTTTAAAATAATTCATACAAATGGTTACAGTCACAAACATGATTTAACCAAGATATTGCTAGCCTACCACATCAGCAGGACGGCCCCGCGGGCGGGCGCTGCCCCTCGGCTGGAGGGAGGCCGCCTGCTCCCACCCGGCTGCCTCACGATGCCATTTTCGTTGGAAACAAGGGGTTCATGCCAAAGTTAGGAAAGACAGCCTTGGTTCTGGTTTCTAAATTATTCTAAAAATAAGACAAGCAGGTAGAAAAAACAACGCGCTGTGTGGCGTAAAAAGAAAACGGGAGGATCAGTGTCCTGAGAAGGCTGCCAGCCGCCCGTGCGGGCGCTCCACACGCAGGAGGGGCGGCCGCGAGTGGCGCCGCGGCCGCCCGGCCCTCCTGCCGACAGCAAGCAAACACACCTGCGATGTTCTGGAGACTGTACACAGACGAGGACGTTCGGGGAGAGTGCTCTACTAACTTCTGCTGCTTAACGAGGACGCGGAGGACGCGGGGCGCGGGGCGCGGCCAGCCCTCAGGACGGGGCAACTACAGTCGACGCAGGCAGCGGCGCCAGCTCAGCCCCGGCGCCCAGCCCGCCTCTGGAGCCCCGGCCACTGCAGGCACCGCGCCTGCACACGCCCTGGCTCTTATACACATCTAGATGTGTATAAGATGAGGCCGCCTGCTCCCACCCGGCTGCCTCACGATGCCATTTTCGTTGGAAACAAGGGGTTCATGCCAAAGTTAGGAAAGACAGCCTTGGTTCTGGTTTCTAAATTATTCTAAAAATAAGACAAGCAGGTAGAAAAAACAACGCGCTGTGTGGCGTAAAAAGAAAACGGGAGGATCAGTGTCCTGAGAAGGCTGCCAGCCGCCCGTGCGGGCGCTCCACACGCAGGAGGGGCGGCCGCGAGTGGCGCCGCGGCCGCCCGGCCCTCCTGCCGACAGCAAGCAAACACACCTGCGATGTTCTGGAGACTGTACACAGACGAGGACGTTCGGGGAGAGTGCTCTACTAACTTCTGCTGCTTAACGAGGACGCGGAGGACGCGGGGCGCGGGGCGCGGCCAGCCCTCAGGACGGGGCAACTACAGTCGACGCAGGCAGCGGCGCCAGCTCAGCCCCGGCGCCCAGCCCGCCTCTGGAGCCCCGGCCACTGCAGGCACCGCGCCTGCACACGCCCGTCCAGGGCTCGGCCGGCGCCCCAGCTGCAGAGCTCTGCCCCGGCTACAACTGGTCGCTCGCGTGGTCTCTATCCGCCTCGGGCTTGACGGTTTGGCCGGGAGAAGGGGCATGGGGAGGGTGGGAGACGGGGGGCAGGCCGTGGGACAGGGACATCGCGCTGGGGACGATGCCCTCCACGGCGGCCGGGATGCCACTGGGCGCCACGCCCACCACACCCGGGGGGTACCTGCTGGGGAGGAGGTGGCGCATGAGCCCCGGGGGCACCCCATCCAGTCCCGCCCCGCTCCATGCATCCACCACCCTGAAGGCTGCCGCCCGCTTGGGCGCGTGTGCCCCAGCTGCCCAGGGCCTGGGGGGCCCCGCGAGCACACGTCTGGCCCAGAGCCCCGCTTACCTGTAGGCGGCCCCGTTGAGCTCGGGGTGCACCACGGCGGGGTCCACGCTGGCCCAGTGGGTGGCGGCTGCCAGGTGGTCCTTGTTGACGCAGTTCTTCAGGCTGTCAGGGATCCGGCCTGGGAAACGCGGGGGAGCGAAGGATGGGGCCTGTGTCCCGAAGCCGCCAGGGCCCAGTGGGGCTCTGACGGGGACGGGGCTGCCCCCGCGGGCGCACAGCCCTCAGGCAGAGCAGGCCCCGCCTGTTTGGGCAGGGTCCCCCTCGAAGCTCAGGGACCCCCAGCCTCAGGCGGGCGACCTCAGCTCACTGGTGCCTGTTCAGATCAGAGGTTTCAGAGCTGACAGGCCAGCCCAGGAAGCTCGCACACACAGAAGACTTCCTCAAAGGTGCGGAGAAAGACACACGAGCTGACACCCCCAGGACAGCAGAGGCGCGTCAGAGACGCGACACCAAGGGCCCCTGCGTCCAGGGTCTGCGGCGCAAAAACGTCAGGCCCCGGGGGGGCTGCTCTCCTTCTGCGCCCAACCTGTGCCCACCCCACACCCCGCCCCCAAGGCCCACGGCCCTGCCCCTACAGGAGCCTGGGCCCCCCACTCCCCGCCCCCGCCTACCAGTGATGGCTCTGCGGATCTCCCTAGCCGCCTCCTCACGCATCTCGATGGAGGCCTGCTCGCTGTACCAGGCTGCATGCGGGGTGCAGATCAGGTTGGGTGCGTCCTTCAGGGGGCCCTGGCTAAAGCTGCAGAGAGGTCAGAGGCTAAAGGTCAGCGCCTGACCCTGGCTGCAGCCCACCCCCACCTGTCAGATCTGCCTAGCCTCTCCCTGACCTCAAGCCTGTCTCTTATACACATCTCCCCCCACTCCCCGCCCCCGCCTACCAGTGATGGCTCTGCGGATCTCCCTAGCCGCCTCCTCACGCATCTCGATGGAGGCCTGCTCGCTGTACCAGGCTGCATGCGGGGTGCAGATCAGGTTGGGTGCGTCCTTCAGGGGGCCCTGGCTAAAGCTGCAGAGAGGTCAGAGGCTAAAGGTCAGCGCCTGACCCTGGCTGCAGCCCACCCCCACCTGTCAGATCTGCCTAGCCTCTCCCTGACCACAGTAGGGAGGGTCTCAACTGAGGACACGCCCAGCCCCCTGCAGGTGATTTGAGCTCTCAGACCTGGGGCCCCTGAACACCCCTGTAGGCTCCACGGGTGAGGACGCCCCAGGCCCTGCTGCCCAACAGCCTCTCGGCCGGGGCGTCTACACACGGTCAGCTGGGGGCCAACGGCCTTGGACACTTGGCAGGGTAGCCCCCTGCAGGTGATTTGAGCTCTCAGACCTGGGGCCCCTGAACACCCCTGTAGGCTCCACGGGTGAGGACGCCCCAGGCCCTGCTGCCCAACAGCCTCTCGGCCGGGGCGTCTACACACGGTCAGCTGGGGGCCAACGGCCTTGGACACTTGGCAGGGGGCCCTGGTCTCAGCCCCCCCCTCCCCCAGGTGCAGGGCCCAGGGCTGTCCTGGCTGCAGAGCTGAGCCCCTCTCCCGCTGAGGCCTGGCTTGGCCCTGGAGGAAGGTCTACCCTAGGCCAAGCTCAGGCTGCCCAGAGACAGGGCTGGGAGGCCGCGTGTGGGAACGCCCCCACCCCCAGCAGGCCAGCCCAGGCTGGCGCAGCGCAGGAGCCGGGCGGGCCCCACACTGGGCCCAGGAGCGCGGGAGGCACCTGAAGGGCTCCGACTCGTGCACATCCAGGGCCGCGCCGCGGATCCGCCCCTCCTTCAGGGCCTGGGCCAGTGCCTTCTCATCCACCAGGCCTCCCCGCGCCGTGTTCACCAGGAAGGCGCCTTGTCTCATCTGGGAAGGACAGACAGAGGGCCTGAAGACGCCCCCTCGCTGGTTCTGTGAAGGAGGCGCCCCTGCTCCGAGATGGGCACCGCCTGTGACCCCGGTTGCGCCGCTGACGGGCTCAGGCAGCCGTCCGTGGGCGCACGGCTCTTCCCTGGTAGGCTCCCATCTGCCCAGGTCTTACTGGTTCTTACGGATGGCATGGCCTGACCAACCCCCCCGACCCCTAGAGGCCAGCCCAGCACCTGGCAACGGTATCTGGCCTCACCCTCCACAGGGCTGGGGGTGTGGGGCAGACAATAGTCACGGCTCCACATGTGCACACAAGAATGTGGAGGCACTCCTGTGCACACAAGTGTGTACACACAGAAGTATGTGTAACCACATGTACACGTGTGTGCATACGTGCGTCAAAGTCACTCGGTCGTGTCTGACACTTTTCGAACCCATGTACTATACAGTCCATGAAATTCTCCAGACCAGAACATTGGAGTGGGTAGCCTTTCCCTTCTCCAGGGGATCTTTCCAACCCTGCGACCAGGTCTCCCGCACTGCAGGCGGATTCTTTACCTGCTGAGCCACAAGGGAAGCCCAACCATATGTGCATATGTGTGTATACACGTGTGGACAGACACAAGCCTAGAAACATACACACACACACACATCTATACAACCCATGTACACACACATGGAGGACCACTGTCATCCAAACTTGCCCACACCCAGGTGTGTGCACTGCGCGTGCTCACAACACAGAAGGCTGTGTACACAGTCACTTGAAAGGCCCGGATGCAAGAGGGGCCCGCCCCGCCCCAGGGGGTCCCGAGATGTGTATAAGAGACAGAGATGGCGCCGCGAGGGCTGGATCAGCCACTGGCTCTGCAGGCGGGCGATGCAGGCCAGCAGCTCCCGCTCGGCCACGGCACTGCGGCACTCGGCTCCTCAGACCCAGGGAAGCCCAAAGACGACTTCCGTTTCTGCCAACAAATGTGGAAAAGGGCACTGTGGATCCGGCAGCTGCCAGTGCACAGGTCCTGGGTCCCTGGGAGCTGTGCGCAGCACCGCGGCTGTGCCCCTGGGCTCTGCAAGCGGCACAGGCACCAAGGCCCCGCCACTGCTTCAGGCCAAGGCGACCGGGACAGAGGCCCTGGGGGCCTCTAGCGGGGCGCAGGGAGGGCCAGAGCAGACAGCCAGGGCCGTGGTCCCCAGGGCAGGTCTGACGGACTCCAAGGACGACCAGGAGCCGGTTAGCCGGCCGTCCTCCTGGACGACCAGGATGCGCCCTCCAGGGCCTGACCACCCCGCGGTGTCTGCACCAACACTGCCTAGATGGGATGTGGCCCCAAACCCAACCGCCAGGGACATACCCCCCCACCCTTCCTCCTCCTCCGTCACGCCGAGCGGACCCACGGGCTCCACTCTGGCTGGCTCCGGGCACGGGGGCCCCGTTGCTGAGCAGGGTGTCGTGTGGCTACGGGGCTCTGACCAGCCCCGGTGTCTGTGTGAACGGTCCAGCAGGACCGCAAGTCACACCGGGAGCGGGACGCCCCAGGCGTCCGTGGTCCTGGCCTGAGCTGACGCAGGTGTGTCTCTGCCCGGCAGCTCCCCACCGCTGCAGAGCGGGAGCCTCTGCTGTGGAGAGCCCTGGGGATCACAGATGGGGGCACAGGAGCTATGCCCACAGGCAGGGCAGGCTACTCCGTCCACACTCTCCCTCCCCTGCTTCGTCAACCCCCGAGGCCCGATCCACTCCAGTACCTCTGCCCCCAGCACGCCTCTGCTCCCTGGCTTGCTACCTGAGCCCAGGGCCCCGGCCTGCAGGGCACGAGAGCAAGCGAGGGCGACAGCGAGGAGCCTCCCTCCACCCTGGACAAGACTCAGGGCAGCCCCCTTGCCCCCACCTGACAGCCCTGAGTGTTTGGCAGGTTGAGCAGGCACAGCGTGGACGCCCACAGGCCACACATGACCCCGCCCACAGAGATGCGACCCCCCTGCACAGGGCACGAGACCCGCCCAGAGAGCACGTGTGACCCCGCCCACAGGGCACGAGACCCGCCCAGAGAGTGCGCGTGACCCCGCCCAGAGAGCACGTGTGACCTCGCCCACGGGGTACACGTGACCCTGCCCACAGGGCACAAGACCCACCCAGAGAGCACGTGTGACCCCGCCCACAGGACACGAGACCCGCCCAGAGAGCACGTGTACCCTCGCCCACGGGGTACACGTGACCCCGCCCACAGGGCTCAGACCCGCCCAGAGAGCACGTGTGACCCCGCCCACGGGGCACGAGACTCGCCCAGAGAGCACGTGTGACCCCGCCCACGGGGCACGAGACTCGCCCAGAGAGCGCGCGTGACCCCGCCCATGGGGTACGCTCGACCGAGGGCACTTAGCACCCGGGGGGGCATGCGGCCCTGCCTGCTGTTCCTGGGGCAGCTAAGAGGCCCAGCCACCCAGTGCTGCTCTGAGGCTGGACAGCCGTCCCAGGTCGGGGCCCCGCCAACAGCCCGGCCCAGCTGGCCTCTCCGTCCACAGGCGCCTGCTGCGGAGGCCAGCGCACCTAGTCCGATGACGCCCAGGGTCTCCCCGCGGATCCTGGCGGCTCCGGAGGCCACCTCCCGGATCTGCTCGACGCTCTGGACGCGCGTGCCCTCGCGCAGCGCCTGGTGCAGCCACGTGGTCCTGCGGTACAGGTTGAGGATGTGGCACAGGGTAGAGTCGGCGGTCTCCTCCACGGATGCAGCCGGCACGTTGCAGACGGCAATGCCTGGAGATGCGAGACACGCGGGGCGGGCACTGGGATGGTCTCGGGCGGCACCTGGGACAGGCCCAGGAACACGTCCTGGCCTGGAGGCCAGGAGATCAAGGCAGGTTGCCTGCCTCTGACCTGGACCACCGGCCACTGGACCTTTCTGGAACGGGTCTCGGCCACTCTTCCCCAAGCAGCGGCCTCCCTGGCCCCTCAGCACAAGGGAGGATGGGGGGGGGCGGGGGGCGTGCACGGGAAGTTGAGCGGAAGGAGCTGGAGTCCCCATCAGACTTGGAAACAAGGTGGTGCCCAACAGAGACCACGTCCTGCGGGGCTTCAGAGGACAGGTCCAGCGGGCACAGCCAGACGTCCCTGAAAGAAGGACGCAGCCCCAGCTGGTGAAACCAAACGGCAGAGAGGACCAGCTTTGCCAGCAGGCACGAGGCCCAGGGACACGCCGGCTCAGAAAGCACCCAGCCTGCCAGGCAGCA
>SJYC01092377.1:0-10139 GCA_006408675.1 Madoqua kirkii | reverse complement strand
GGCACAGGCAGGGTGAACCTGAGACGCGTGGCAGCTGACAACGCAATTGGTTCTCTCTGCAGTTCTATCAGTGACCAGGTGCCTTGGCTGAGTGAGTCCCAACCTCCCGCAAGGCCGAACGTCATTGCAGGCAGGAAACTTCCCAACAGAGCCCAGTGAAGTCTGTTTGCAAGTGTGAGGCACACGTGCGTGCTCGAAGGCATGGGCACGCGAGGGCAGGCACACCCCCACACGCACACCAGCATGTACACACTCCCGTGTGTCCTGACTCACAGCAGAAACTCCATCTCCGGCCCGTCTCGTGAACGGGGGCCTGAGACCCCTGGCACAGGCATGCTAGCTGCCCCTGGACAGAGGCCCCTGACCGGGCCCCTGGGGGGTTCCATAGGAGGGCAGGTGTGCTGCCCGAGGCCCAGGCCTCCTGAGGGACGGTGCCGCCAGCCTGCACATGCCCGAGGGGAGCTGGCGCGGGGCCCACACGTGGAGAGCTGCGTGGACGCCGGCCCCCAGGCCCCCTCCGCGTGGGGGACTGCAGGCAGCGAGGCGATGCCCAGGGCAGCAGGCAGGGCTCCGGGGGAGGGTCCCGAGCGGCCTACCTAGGTCCCCGGCCGACTTGATGTCGATGTTGTCGAAGCCACTGCCGATGCGCACGATTATTCGCAGAGCCTTGAACTTCTCCAGATCCTCCCTGGTCAGCGTGATGGTGTGGTACATCAGCGCACCCACGGCCTCGTTCAGGACCTGCGGGGAGGGCAGCGTGCTGACCGGCGCTGCCCCAAGCAGCCTGCGCCCTCGTGGGCACAGCAGGCTGTCTGGGTGGGAGGCCACCTGGTCCCCACGTGAGCACCTGCCGTGACCCGAGGGTGAAGGTGACCCAGCAGACACGCCAAGGACACCTGCCGGGTCGACAGAGAGGACAGGGCTCCCCTGACTGACACAGGGAGGAGGGGAGGGGACTGCCCTCTTCCTGGGCACTGGATGCCCCAACAGATGGAAAAAGGGGCACTGGGAGGACCCAAGACCCCAGAACCACCGATGGGAGGGCAGCCATGCCGCCATGCACAACCCACTCCCAGAAGAGCAGCCGCCATGGGGCAGTGCACACGGCACCCTTTCACACCGAGAGGGGCAGACGTGGTCACCCCTCACCGTCACCGTGCGGACCACTCCCCCAGGAAGGGTCGGGGAGCCACTGCCACCCGAGGCCTCTGTCCTCGGCACCGTGGACCTTGTGGGTGGCCTTCCCAGCCCTGCACTGGGAGGGGCGTCGAGGGCGGGCACAGGTTTTATGTGCATCCAGTCAAGAGGCTGGCCTGGCCAGCGCAGACCCCACAAGGGGCCTGAAGAGCTCAGCTTCTACCCTGCGGAGCGTGGCCGGGGCATCACCCCACCCGCAGGGGCTCAGGATGCCTGCAGGGGCCCCCAGGTGAAACCCACGTGAGCAGGTAGCTGCCAGGGTCTCCCAAGAGTCTGGCGCACAGAGCTCCCCACCCGCGGGGTCTGCTTGCGCTGCGCCCCACACAGCCCCTACTTGCACGGGTGCACAGCCCCACCCACCCCACTGCTGGCTAAACCTATGCACTGCCAGCACCCGGCCACCAGTGAGACATGCCTGGCTGGGGGCGGGGGGCAACAGCCCAGGGCCAGGAAGGAGGGTCCACTCTGGATGTGCTCCAAACAGCCAGGGACCTACCAGGTCTCTCTCTGGACCCAAGGGCGGGGCCCCAGAGCTGGGCCACCTGGACCCAACGCATCACAGACTCCAGGACCTGCCACAGCTGGGGACCCAGTTCATCCCTCCCTGATGGGCCGGTACAATTCGCAACGTCTCAGAGGCCATGGGGCGCCCACAGGACCTGTTGGCCACCCTCCCCTCTGGATGAAGCGCCGTGTGCTGACCCAGGGGGCAGAGGCTGCTGGACTCCCGGGGGCCGCAAGGGGCCAAGGCAGCAGCCGGCCCACAGCAGACGCAGCGAGTGCGGGGTGCGGGCGCTGAGGGGGGGACCCTGGGCAGGAGCCAGCAGCCTGTCAGAGGGCCAACGGCCCCGGGCTCATCTCTCCACAATCTCGGGGCCTCCGATGGAGCCAGACGCAGGACCCCCCAGAATGCAGCTTCCTTGAGGCTGGCGCAGCCTTCCTTCTCATCTTCCTGGCCAAGGGTGCCCGGAGGACATAGCACAGGGGAAGAGAGGTCCAAGGCAGAGACGGCCATTAGCAGGGCAGAGGCCTGGGGCCTGGTCCTACAGGTGCGGACAGCCTGGCTCGGGCCCTCCCTGCTCAGAGGACCCAGGGATCCCAGCCCCGGGCACACCAGTGGCCAGTGGGACCCCGGCCTCCTAGGAGGGGGTCAGATGCAGGCCTGGTGCAGGCGGCATGAGGCAGTGGGCGGGCATCGGAGGCAGAGGGATTGTGGGGGCATATGGGTGGGCAGGGGCACAGGGCAGGGCACACAGCTAGGGCGGGCTGGGTGGCAGGGCAGGAGGCTCAGCTGGCAGGTCCCTGCGAAGGCCCCTCCAGCCACCTTGCGCTGTGTGGCCGGGGCTGTGAGGAGGCCCCAAGGCTGGGGGCGGGCTGCATGTGGACAGAGGTCAGCGCCCACTGTGGGTGGGTGGGCAGACACTGGAACTGGAGGCGGCCATGTGGCTGCCAGTGGTGGGAGGGGAGGCCCAGTGGGATGACGGGGGTGTGTGTGTCTGGGGGTGGGCTGAGGCAGGTGGGATGGGAAGGGGTCCTTGAGCGTCCTGGGCTGCGAGGCAGCAGGCGTGGCCTGGAGCTGTCTGGAAGGTTCTAAAGCTGGGAGACTGTGCGGCTCCCAGTGTGTCCGCTGGTCTCCCTGAGGAGAGCGGGCGGCTCCCCACAAACCTTTTCAGGCTCCGGTCCTGCTGCTACCACCCTGGGCACGTCCGCCCATCAGCACCACCCACCCAGCACCTGGAAATCCCAATTTCATGTGAGGCGCACGCCAGTGGGCACCATGATTTTAGCTTTAACTTTAGACAGCATGTTAAAAAGCAGAGACATTAGTTTGCTGACAAAGGTCTGTCTAGTCAAGGCTATGGTTTTTCCAGTAGTCATGTATGGATGTGAGAGCTGGACTACAAAGAAAGCTGAGCGCCAAAGAATTGATGCTTTTGAACTGTGGTGTTGGAAGAGACTCTTGAGAGTCCCTTGGACTGCAAGGAGATCCAACCAGTCCATTCTGAAGGAAATCAGTCCTGAATATGCTTTGGAAGGACTGATGCTGAAGCTGAAACTCCAGTACTTTGGCCACCTGATGAGACGAGCTTCTCATGATGAGAAGACCCTGATGCTGGGAAAGACTGAAGGCAGGAGAAGGGGACGACAGCAGATGAGATGGTTGGATGGCATCACTGACTCAATGGACATGAGTCTGAGTAAACTCCCAGAGTTGGTGATGGGACAGGGAGGCCTGGCGTGCTGCAGTCCACAGGGTCATGAGTCGGACGGGACTGAGTCACTGAACTGAACTGATCTGAACTTCTGGTGTGCCTCGCCCACATGCAGTTCTGGGTAAATCCTTTTCCACGCCTGGTCCTTTTTCTACCGAGCATCCCTGGGAGCGGTACTAGGTGCAGCGTTCTCAGAGGGGAGCCCGGACGCCTCCCAGGGCAGTCCTGCGGCACATCACCCTCGGGGTGAGCCCACCGCAGAGCCGCTGCACCACGCCCAGGCCCCGGGCCCCGGGCCCCTCTCCTGCCGGTTCCTCACGACCACTTTCCCGGCTGCAAAGTGGCCGCAACACCCCCAGGACGCATCAGCCTCCCAGGGTCCACTGCCCCCAACCTCCACCTGCTGTGTGAGCAGCCTGCCGCTGACTCAATGTCACCCAAGCCACAGGGGCTAACGGCCTGCCTGGCCCGGCACCGGGAGCAGCGGGGCCTGAGGGGTGCTCACCAGGCAGCAGCCCAGAGGGGGGCCAGGGCGTGGCCGGGGGGCTGGGCACCTTCTCACCTCGAGGCTCCCTCCCAGCATCTCTCTCTCTCACACACACACACACACACACACACACACATACACGTACAGACACGTACAGACACCTGCACACAAAATGTGCATACACATGTATACACAGATGTGCACACACAGACAAACACGGACAACTGCACACAGAAGCATGTGCGCATGCACACACAGACACACGCAGAAACACGCACACGTGTACACACACGGACACCTGCACACAAATACATGTGTACACACACACGGACACCTGCACACAAATACACATGCACACACACACATGCGTGTGCACAAACCCTCAGTGAGGCCCAGGGCTGACATTCCCAGATGGCCCCAGGGGTTTCCAGACGACAGCCCAGATGGAAGGGCAATGGGCTGAAGACTGCGGCCCAGATTCTCAGGGGCCTGCTGGAGCACCACCAGACGGGCACGCGGGGGCCCAGCTGCCCAGGTGTCTCAGGGGCCTGCCGGAGCACCACCAGACGGGCACGCGGGGGCCCAGCTGCCCAGGTGTCTCAGGGGCCTGCCGGAGCACCACCAGACGGGCACGCGGGGGCCCAGCTGCCCAGGTGTCTCAGGGGCCTGCTGGAGCACCACCAGACGGGCACGCGGGGGCCCAGCTGCCCAGGTGTCTCAGGGGCCTGCCGGAGCACCACCAGACGGGCACGCGGGGGCCCAGCTGCCCAGGTGTCTCAGGGGCCTGCCGGAGCACCACCAGACGGGCACGCGGGGGCCCAGCTGCCCAGGTGTCTCAGGGGCCTGCCGGAGCACCACCAGACGGGCACGCGGGGGCCCAGCTGCCCAGGTGTCTCAGGGGCCTGCCGGAGCACCACCAGACGGGCACGCGGGGGCCCAGCTGCCCAGGTGTCTCAGGGGCCTGCCGGAGCACCACCAGACGGGCACGCGGGGGCCCAGCTGCCCAGGTGTCTCAGGGGCCTGCCGGAGCACCACCAGACGGGCACGCGGGGGCCCAGCTGCCCAGGTGTCTCAGGGGCCTGCCGGAGCACCACCAGACGGGCACGCGGGGGCCCAGCTGCCCAGGTGTCTCAGGGGCCTGCCGGAGCACCACCAGACGGGCACGCGGGGGCCCAGCTGCCCAGGTGTCTCAGGGGCCTGCCGGAGCACCACCAGACGGGCACGCGGGGGCCCAGCTGCCCAGGTGTCTCAGGGGCCTGCCGGAGCACCACCAGACGGGCACGCGGGGGCCCAGCTGCCCAGGTGTCTCAGGGGCCTGCCGGAGCACCACCAGACGGGCACGCGGGGGCCCAGCTGCCCAGGTGTCTCAGGGGCCTGCCGGAGCACCACCAGACGGGCACGCGGGGGCCCAGCTGCCCAGGTGTCTCAGGGGTCTGCCGGAGCACCACCAGACGGGCACGCGGGGGCCCAGCTGCCCAGGTGTCTCAGGGGTCTGCTGGAGCACCACCAGACGAGCACGCGGGGGCCCGGCCGCCCAGGTGTCTGTGAGCCCCCAGGGTGGGGATGGGTCACCCGCTCCTGCAGGCTGCTGGGCCAGGTCCACAGCCCGCCCTCGCTCACTCTCCGCTGGAACTGTCGTTCCTGCCCGCTGGGGGTCTGTTTGCTGCTAAACCCCAGCTGTTGCGTGCACTGCAGACATCCCTCCATCACCCCTCTCTTCCCTGTTCTATGTGAATTTTTTTGTGGGGAGACCACTGGACTGCCTCACAGCCAGACGGCCCCTCCTTTCCACACAGGACCTGCAGGGCTGCCTGGCTTGGCTTGTCGGGGCGGGGGACGGCCCCTGGGGACGGCCCCTGCAGACGCCCCTGTCACTCCCGGGTGTGGCACGTGCACAGGGCGCTGACCGGTGTCCCTAGGTCCCCTGAGCGGGCCCCACTGACACAGCTTGCTCCGAGTTTCCCTGCGCTTTGTCTGTCTCACTCGGCCTTGGCACACCCCTGCTGGGACTCCGCTGACCAGGTCCCCGCTGGAGCCCCATGACCTAGCCCGTCTTTCCCAGCTGGCCTGGCCCTCGACGGAACCCTGGGTCTCCCTCTTCCACGGCCGCCTCCACCTTGTAGGGGCCTGACTTTCCCCCAAGAGCTTCAGAGGGAGCCGCCAAGGGGTGAGATGCCCCCTCAGGGTCTGCGTGCTGGGGAGCGGGAAGCAATCCAGCTGAAACCCTTTTCTCAGGAACTGTGCACCCGCCTGCAGCCACTTTGATTCCTGTCCCCCACCCTGGCGCTGGTGAAGTCTGAACCCTGAACCAGGGCCTTCGAGGGCCCCTGACATCTCTCACGTTGTGGTGAAAATGCCCAATATCCAACCAGCTGTGAAGACGAGCTGGTGTTTCCCCAGCGCCTGCAGCCAGGTGGTCCAGGGACCCCGTCAGCTCCACAGCCAGTGGAGCCCTGGGCTGTCTTGCTGCCCCGCTGTCCCCAGGCTCCGTGCAGCTTTCCCTCAAGGTCTGGGAGGCTGCCCAGGCTCCAGCTGTCACATCTGGGTGCCCCTGGACTGTAGTCCGCCAGGCTGCTCTGTCCACGGGATCTCCCAGACAAGAGTACTGGAGTGGACGACCGCTCCTTTCTCCAGGGCACGTTCCCAACCCAGGCGTGAAACCAGCATCTCCTGTGGCTCCTCTGTTGGCAGATGGACTCGGCGTCATTGTGCCACCCAGGCTGGCAGAGAGAGGAAAGACAGCTCTGCACACTCAGGCTGCAGCGCCCCCTGGCAGGACCGGGTCACCGAGCAGCCCTGGGTCAAAGTGGGGGTGGAGCGGGAGCCCCCGCAGGCGGCTGCTCTGGGGTCCAGCGCCCCGGGGAGCCGGCGTCTCTCCATACTCCTCGTTGCTTCCACCTTCCCTCTGGGCTTCCCAGGACTGTGTCTTCCAAGCTTCCTGCTAAAATTTAAATTTTTCGCTCCTGTATTTAGTTCCCAAGAGCTCCTCTAGCCTCCTGGGCCTCCTTTCTTGCTGCATCCTGTGCAGCGTACAGCCAGGCAGCTCTCCAGCCTCAGAACAGCAGCCACACGGCCCTGATGTCTTCTGTCTGAAGCAGGAGGTTCTGTTTCCCGGACACTTCTGCCTCTTGAGGTGAGGCCTTGGCGTGGTTCCCATGGGTTTCAGGACAGAGAGGGCCGGCTGGGGGGATTGTGCCTGCCTTGCTGCAAAGCCAAGGGCCCTGCCCCTGCCCAGGGGCCTATGGAGTAGCTTATTTGGGTTTTATAGTAACTGGCTGAAATAGTTTTGGTAACTTCCTATTTTAGAAGACATGTTTTATCTTAGTTTTCCAATTCGTTGGCAGAACCTGTTTCAATATTGCTTACAAATTGCAGCTTTTCTGGATGGCGGCCCCGCTGCGGCTGTGCCGGGCTCCGGCACTGCGTGTGGGCCTCCTCTGGTGGCAGCAAGAAGGCTGCTCTCCAGGAGAGGCGCGTGGGCCCAGGGCGCGTGGAGCCTTCCCAACCAGGGGCTGAACCTGGGTCCCCGTACTGGCAGGCAGTTCTTAACCACTGAACCGCCAGGGAAGACCTGCTCCTGATTTTTAAAAACTTCTCCCTGTACTGTCTCTTTTTTACCTCTACTGGTTTTTCTAAATGCATCTTTTCAGTTTGAAACAGTGTAAGACTCATAGGAAGCTGCCCACGGGTCACGATCTATCGGAGGAGCCTCTCCACGCAGGACTGCCGTCGCCACAGAGAAACGACCTCCCGTCAGCACGTGAAACCCGGCACCTCGGCCTCCCGGTCACGGAGACAGGCCAGGGTGACGACCGGCCGCCCCTGCCAGCCGAGGCCAGCACCTGGCTCGCTCTTCCTTATGCTGGCCGAGCAGATGCTGCAGGCCCAGGCCGCTGGGCTCCCTCTGGTTCCAGCCACGAGGCGTGAAGCCGCTGGGGGCTCTCAGGCAGGTTAGGGGGGCCGTGGGGCTTGCTTCTCGAGGAGGAACACTGGCCGGGGGCTTGCCGGGCAGGCGGCCCGGGCCTGCTCGGCTTGGGGGCCCACCCACCTGGAGTCCGAGGGCCGCTGCGATTCTCTCACCTGCAGTCCACGCCCAGGTCAGCACCGGGCTCCGGCCCCTCCGTCAGCTCTGCTCCTGGCCCATCTCCATCCTGGGTCCCCGAGGTTCCCGCAGGAGGCTGGCTCCCGCCTCGGGCCCTCACGCAGAGCTTCTGCCCAGCCGCTGCCCTCCCACCCGCGGCCGCCCACGCAGCTGGTGCGTCTGCTCCGCTCTCTCACGCCAGCGCTGCTGTTTTGCTCCAGATCTTCCCGATGCCGTCTCTGCTCTCGGCTCCTCCTGGATTCTCAGGGTGGTTTCCACATCGTGGCTGTGGCAGCAGCCCCCACTGGCCTTGTGGGACCCACCTCGAGACTGTCTCTTTCACTCAGTTTTGTTCATTTTTAATTCACTCAGTCGTGTCTGATTCTTTGCAACCCAATGGGCTGCAGCCTCTGCCCACGGGATCTTCAGGTAGGAACACTGGAGTGGGCGGCCATGCCCTTCTCCAGGGCTCTTCCTGGCCCAGGGAATAGACCCGTGTCTCCTAACGCCTCCTTCACTGGCAGGCGGACTCTTTACCCCTGATGCCATTTGGGAAGCCGGAACAGCAAAAGTGGAAGGGTCAGTCGCTCAGTCCTGTCTGCCTCTGCGACTCCTGGACTGTGGCCCCGCAGGCTCCTCTGCCCCCGGGATTCTCCAGGCAGGAACACCGGAGTGGGCTGCCACGCCCTTCTCCGAGGCTCTTCCTGGCCCAGGGATCAGGCCCGGGCCTCCCACGTTGCAGGCGGTCCCTTCCCGTCTGAGCCACAGGGACGCCCTCGCTCACTTCTCCCCGCCCGAGGCGTGCTGGGCGTTGCACTAGCCGTGATCTGCATGATGACTTGGGGCCCAGGCTGACAGCCTCTCCACACAGAGACCCGTCCCCTTCCTTCTGCCAGCCTCCCAGGCACAGGGCGGGAGCTTCGGTCACCCATGTTCAAGGCTGTGGGCGGTCCAGGCCAGATGTGGACACGTGAGGGCGGGTCTGGCCCAGCCCAGACCCAGGGTTCAGCAGGGCTCCATGCTCACTGGCCCACGAGGTGCCAAAGCTGCCCAGCTCTCAGCCGCTGCTGTCAGCCCCACAGGTGTGCCAGCCCAGCAGGCGTGGCCTGGCCATCGCCTCCGTTCACCCTGCAGCGTCTGGGCCTCTCCCAGCCCTGCGGGCTCTCCAAAGTGCCGAGGTTTTATAAACCTTCGTCCAGCTTCCTCAAATGACTCAGGAAAGGTAGTCTGAAGTCTAGTTGGCTGTGACTATAGACAGAAACCAGGTTCACATACTCCTGTCCTGCGGAGCCTGGAGCTTCCGGGACTCGAGTCGTGAGAGCCGCAACCACACCGCACAGGATCGGGGCACCCTGGAGACCGCCACCGCTGTCGTCAGTGCGGGCTGGGGGGGGGACCGCCTGCCCCCTGCCAGCACCGTCCAGTGCAGCTGAGTCCGAGGTGCACTTTCTGGGGAAGACCTGGTTACAACGAAGACGCCCTCGGGCCTCCCAGCAGGCCAGGGGGCACCTGCTCCCCGCCCGCCCGCATACCTTCTCGTGGATCTCCTGCGTGGACTGCGCGTCACAGAAGGCCACGGTGGCCACGTCCTTCAGGATGGGCATCTCCACCGTGCAGTCCCGGCCGTCCAGCAGCGCCACCAGGGGCCGGGGGTGCATGGGCCCGTTCATGATCGGGGGTCGGACGCCTGCAACGACAGGACCAGACGCTCAGCTCCCTGCCGGGACCTCAGCCCACCCGCCGCGGACCTTGTGCAGCCCACTCGAGGACTTCCAGCTCCGTGTGTCCAGCCCCTGGGATCTTTGTCAAAAATAAACTAAAAAAAGCCAGGGACGGTTGGTACAGCTCACTGCCACCTGAGGGACCACTGATGGCACTGACGCCCCCGCCACAAATCAGGGCCTTGGGGACACAGAGTCCCAGGCCCCCTGCACTGCAGCTGGCGTCAGACATGCAGGCCGGAACATGGGGGCTCACGGGCGTGCCTCACGTTTCTCTCTCAGACCAGGCTGCAGCATCGCTGCCCCGAACCCGACAGGGACCCAGCCGGCTGCAGCCGGAACCACCTCTGCCCACAGGTCTGATGAGCAGGAAGCAGCAGAGGCAGCAGTGTTGTGACACGGGAAGGCGGCCCGAGCCCCCCCCCCCGCCCCCCGCTGGA
>SJYC01092374.1:0-19204 GCA_006408675.1 Madoqua kirkii | reverse complement strand
ACCGGGCGGGGACAGGGCGCGCGCGCGGGCGGGGCTTCCGGCGCGGCGGCCTCCTGTTTCCAGGCGCGGGCGCCGTGCAGACCACGCGGGCGGCTGCAGGCCGCGCCCGCCCGCCCCGCCCGTCCCCTGGGCCCGGCGCCCCGCCCTGCCCGCCGGCCGCACCTGCCGGGCGCCCCGCGGACCCCCGGCCTGGAGCCCGCTGAGCCCCTCGTGCACCTTCCCGCTTGCTCCCATCCCGTACCCACGCGCCGGCCGCCGAGCGAGCGGCGTCTGCGAACCTGGGTTTTAAGGGTCCTTTGGGGCCACAAGGTCAGGGGAGGCAGCGGCGCCGACCCCGGAGGGTTCCCACCGGCCCTTGTGCTTGAGATCCGGGGACCGAGGAGGGCACAGGCCTGGGCGGGGCAGCTCCCCCGGAACCGGGGCAGTGGAGGTGGTCCCTGGGAAGCGGCCAGGTGTGTGGCCGAAGTCGGTGTAAATTCGACCCCCCGCACCCCACCCCACCCCCAGCCCCAGCGAGCGACCTGCGCTTCGTTCCAGAGCTCCTGAGGGGTCCTGGCACTGAAGGGTCAGCAGGGCTTTCCAGGGTGGGAGGTCGCCAGGCCCCAAGGTCAAGGTGCTCCGGCCATGGGCAAGGGCAGAGGCTGACCCTGAGAGACCGTGATGCCTAGAGCAGGGGCGTCCTGGCAGGGGAATGCTGGCGGGTGGCCTTGAAGACGGGCAGTGCCCCTGTCTTCACAGGTGAGAAGCACACTGAGCAGGACAGCCGTGGGCTGGTGAGACGTGAGGGACCGTGCAGCGCAGCTGGCCTCTACATCCCGCAGATGCACAAGCCAGTGAGAAAGTGTGGGCGGGCTTGAGAAGCATCGATAGGGGAACTGGGTTCCAGCCACGGAACAGATACCTTTAAACTCGCGGTTGGTACTCACCTGTGAGATTACCTCCCAAATTGGGTTAATTAGGGGAAACGAGAAAACAGGGTTAAATGAACACTGAGCAAGTCTCTGAGAGAAGTTTCCGGAACACAAACACAAAACCACTCACAAGGGCAAGCCCGGCCCCCCAGACCTGGACGCGCGTCTGGCCCGCGCACCCCTCTCGCTCTCTCAGTCAAGGGGGTGGGGTCCCTGAGGCGGCTCCTCCAGCCCCTGCCGTTGGAGACCAGGGTTCTCCTTTGGTGCCCGGCCCCTGGCCCAAGGTCACCTCCCCTCTCCAGCCCAGCAAGCTGCACAGTGAGCGTGAGAACGGAAATCGGAAATCGAATTCCGCCGTGCCCTGCTCAGAGCCCTGGCGGCTTCTCACCGTACTGGGCGGGTCAGAGAGCCCGGGCCGCGCCTGCCCCGTGCTCCCTCCTGGCGTCCTCCTCCCTCCTGCCGCACCTGCTGTTTCTGATGCCTTCCCGCCCCCCACTTTCTGTGGTCGGTTTCTCCTCCATGTCCCATGCCTGCTGTCGACTCGGCTTTGTCTGACCCTCCTTCCTGCTGCCCTGTGAGTGCCCGAGCACGGCGGTCTGCAGCCCCGCCCTTCTGCATTCGAGGCGGGAGACCGCCGGGTGGAGGCGTGGGAGGAACAGGGCAGCCCTCCACACAGGCCTGTCCCTCAGGCCTTCCCTGCACCCTCAGGCCTTCCCTGCACCCTCAGGCCTTCCCTGCACCCACACGCCTTCCCTGCACCCTCAGGTCTTCCCTGCACCCACACGCCTTCCCTGCACCCACACGCCTTCCCTGCACCCTCAGGACCAGTCCGGGGCACCTAGGCCGCAGGCTCCCGCCTCTGATGCGCCAGCACCCCTCACCCGTCCCCACCTTCGAGCGTGGCCGTAAGGACCCAGAATCGCCTGCAGAGAAATGCCCTGCAGACCAAGGCCGGGCTGGCGGGCAAGAAGGCCGGGAGAAGCTCACGCCTGTCTCCCCACAGCGCAGGGCGAACCTGGACCTAGGACAGAGCACCCACCCTACCTGGCCGGCTCTGCTGCCACCTCCTGGTGAAGCCCCCTTCCAGGAGGACTCAGCCCCTGGAAGGAGGGCCCAGGAGGAGCCCCAGCCCTTCAGCTGGGCCTGCGTGTGTACCCAGACTACGTCCTGGGGCTTCAGCTCTGCCTCCCTAACTGAGCCCTCTACAGAGATGGGCTTAGGAAGACTGGAATGTGTTGGTTCTTTCGGGAAGAAACCAGACCGCCCCCCCCCACCCCTCAGGCCTTCCCTGCACCCACACGCCTTCCCTGCACCCTCAGGTCTTCCCTGCACCCACACGCCTTCCCTGCACCCACACGCCTTCCCTGCACCCTCAGGACCAGTCCGGGGCACCTAGGCCGCAGGCTCCCGCCTCTGATGCGCCAGCACCCCTCACCCGTCCCCACCTTCGAGCGTGGCCGTAAGGACCCAGAATCGCCTGCAGAGAAATGCCCTGCAGACCAAGGCCGGGCTGGCGGGCAAGAAGGCCGGGAGAAGCTCACGCCTGTCTCCCCACAGCGCAGGGCGAACCTGGACCTAGGACAGAGCACCCACCCTACCTGGCCGGCTCTGCTGCCACCTCCTGGTGAAGCCCCCTTCCAGGAGGACTCAGCCCCTGGAAGGAGGGCCCAGGAGGAGCCCCAGCCCTTCAGCTGGGCCTGCGTGTGTACCCAGACTACGTCCTGGGGCTTCAGCTCTGCCTCCCTAACTGAGCCCTCTACAGAGATGGGCTTAGGAAGACTGGAATGTGTTGGTTCTTTCGGGAAGAAACCAGACCGCCCCCCCCCACCCCGCCCCAGGTCCCCAGAGGGGCTGCCCCTGCAGTCCAGGCTTCTTAAGGAATGCTAGAATTTTTCTAACGCCAAAAGTTAATATTTTACTTTTCTCTCTGTGAACAAGAAAAGGTCCTGTCTCTGAGTCACTCTCTGAATGTTGTTCAGATCCTGCTAATTTCTGAAACAGTGGGCAGTGTGGACACCAGCCATGTGCCCCGTGTCCATTGTTGCTGTGGGCCGTCCACTTTCCCTGGGCTCAGCTGTCCCTACAGGTGCTCGTGGGCGCCCCCAGGAAAGCTGTGTCCCCGGCAGGCCTGAAAGGCAGCCTCAGATGCGGCTTCTGGCTGAACAGGAGGAGCTCTAGCTGCTCTCACTGGCATCAGGCACGTGGGCCGCTCCCCATTTTCACCACCATGGAGGTCAGTGTGCCTGAGGGTCTGCCTGGGCGCGGGCAGGCACCAGAAATGGCCGTGTAGAGGGTTGTGGCAAGTGGGAGGAGGGGGCAGGTGTGGCGTCTGAGCAGGGAAGGGGCAGCCCCGCAGGGATCTTGGGAAGGCAGTGCACAAAAGGAGGCATGGCCTGGCTGGGAGAGGCAGGAAATCGTGGCTTGCAAGGGCAGGCGCCGAGGTCCGGCTCCTGCTCCTGGAGAGGAGGGACAGTGCACAGGGCAGGGGCACCTCCCGGCCCTCCAGGAGAAGGCCAGAGCAGTGGGAGAGGCTGGCCACAGCTGCAGGTGGCGGGGCCTGGAGGACTTGGGGCTGGGACCCCGGGGTCAGGCGGCCGTCTACCTCCACCGGAAGCTGGAGGGCCAGCAAGTCAGTGGGGGAGAAACCACAGCCCCTGGACGTGCAGTGGGGAGAGGGCGGCAGAGAGCAGAGGCCCCCACAGCCTGAGTGGACCCTGGGCTCCCGCAGGAGGGGCCCTTCCACCATGGTTCCGTGCTCCAGCGCCAGGGACCAGGTCCAGCTGAGATGGGCGCGGGTCACTCCACAAGTCCTGCACCCAAGAGTGCGTTCCTGACCCCATCCCTCTGTCCTGAGCACCTCTCCTTGCACCGGGGCTCCGGCCCCAAAGCCCCAGGCTCCCCACTGCGTGTGCCCAGAGCTGCAATCATGGGGCCCAGATGGACCTCATGGTCGTCGTGGACGTGTCCACGACCTTGAACTCGGCTCAAATGCTCGCACCGGCCATGTGTGGGAGCCACACTCCCTTCCGGGTCACTTTGCACCGTAACTGGCTGGGAGGGACCTCGCACCCTTGCTCCTGAGCAGCCTCCCGAGGCCAGCGCCTCCCCCAGGGCCCGTCCCTGCACCCCAAGCTCAGGTGTCTTGGTCCGCAGCACCTCAGCATCACTCGTGATCCACTGACGCAGGGCCTGGAAGCTGCGATGAGCTGCTGGAAGGGAGACCAGGCTGCCAGCCGAGGCTGGCCAGGTCTACAGAGCCAGCCGCAGGGGCACTGGAAGCAGAAGCAGACAGATGCCGCGGACCTCGGGATCCATCCTGAAGAGCGCCCCAGAGCTTGTGTGAGAGCCTCGGGGCTTCGGCCATGAGAGGAGGAGGCTCGTGACACCTCTCATCGGGGAACTGCTGGCTGTGGGGGCCACCAAGGGGGTGGGCAGGGGCTGCGGCCACGGGGTGGTGCTCTCCCCTGCCAGACCAGGTCCCATCTCCTCGATCATAAGCGGGGTAAATGTCGGCGATCTGGCAGGCTGGCTAGGACTCCATGAAACATGGCGTGTTGCCCCAAAGCTGCTTCTAATGCCCTGGTGTGCGAGGCGTGTGGAGGGCCCACACAGCAAGCCCCCTGCCCAGCTCCCGGCTGAGGAGGCTCTCCTTGAGTGTGGGGACGCTGCCTTGGGTGCTGAGGGAGGAGGGGTCCTGCCGTGCAGGTCCTCTTGGGACGCGCTCCGTGAGTTCAGTGAGAGCCTGGAACTCGTGAGTTGTCTGCTGAGTCCGGATGACAGGGACACTTGTGGATGGAACTGTGCCCCAGCCCTGCTGGCCACATGCTGTGGTCCCAACCCCATACACCACCAAGTGTTTCCTTATCTGGAGAGAGGTCAGGTCAGCAAGCTGGGCCCTAACCGAGACCGGTATCCTCATAAGAGGAGAGGATGGAGCTACCAGACAGACCTCCCAGGAGGAGACACTGAGGATGTGGGCAGAGGTCAGTGAGGCTAAGGGCTTCCAGCATCCCTTAGGGTGGAGGGAGAAACCAGGACAGACGCCCCTCCTCACAGCTCAGCAGGCACCCCCCCTGCTGCCCCTTGGCCTCAAGAACTGAGCCACTAGTCTGTTCTGTAAGCCAGCCGGTCTGCGGTGCTTTGACATGGCAATGCTAGAAAGCCAGTACGGAGGGGAACGGTGAGCGTGCTGAGGAAGAGACCAGAGAGTGATCTGGAAGCAGAGCGGAGGAAACTTGCGGTCTGCCGTTGCTCATGGCGAGCTGCCCCGGACCTGCTGCCGCAGAGCTTGCAGAGACAAAACCTGGAGCCGGCTCATGAGGGAGCCGCCGCAGGCGGGGAAAGCTGCCCTCAGAACCTCAGCATGTTGGTGTCGACACCCACACTGGCCCGCCTGAGACAAGGGCCCACAGGGGGGACACCCTCTGGGGGAACACGGAGCAGGAGGCCCGCGGGCCCGGGCTGCTGAGGCAAGGGGCTCAGGCCCTGCTGGAGCTGCACACTCAGCCGCTCAGCCGTGTCCCGCTTAGCGAGTTGGACTGTTGCAGTTGGACCATAAAGAGGGCAGAGTGCTGAAGTCGATGCTTTTGAACTGTGGCGCTGGAGAAGACTTGAGAGTTCCTTGGACTGCAAGGAGATCAAACTAGTCAACGCTAAAGGAGACTAACACTGACCGTCCACTGGAAGAGCTGACACAGCAGCTGGAGCTCCAGTCCTTCGGCCATCTGGTGTGCAGAGCGGACTCACTGGAAAAGACCCTGATTCTGGGAAAGACTGAGGACAGGAGAAGGGGACAACAGAGGACGAGATGGCTGGATGGCCTCATTGACTACACAGACATGAGTTTAAGCAAACTCTGGGAGATGGTGAAGGACAGGGAAGCGTGGTGTGCTGCGGTCCACTGGGTTGCAAAAAGACATGACTTAGGGACTGAACAAGAGCAGGCAATAATCACATTAAAATTAACCAGAGAAAACTGGCCACTTTTAAAAAATCACTTGCCAGAGTGGATGAAGAAAACCAAGTCCAGCTGTTTCCTGACCCCGGTTGCTGATTTCCTGTCACTGAGTTTGGATGTAGCCTTGTTACACAACAACTGACAACTGATACGAGCTGCGAAAGTCAGATGTGGCAGGACCACAGCAGAGTGAGGCGAGAAGCCCGCGCCGAGCAGCGCCGGGCCTGGGCAGTGAGACGCGGCCGCAGACGGGCCGATTTCAAGGTCAGAGGAGACACTGCAGCCGACTTCCCAGCACATCCAAAGCTAAATCAAACACAAAATATTCTCTTAAAAATTAAACTCGTCAAAACTCCCTCAGGGGATTCCCTGGCGGTCCAGTGGTTCAAGACTGCACACTTCCAGCACGGACTGTGGGTCCCCTCCCTGGCTGAGGAGGTAAGATCTTGCAAGCCATGAGGCCAGAAAACCACTAACACAAACAAAGCAGAAAACTCACTCAAGAAACAGTAGAATGTTCAAATAGCCCAGGAATGCAAAGAAAGTGCATCACCAGTGTAAACAGCTACCCCCATCCAGAAGTGCAGATGGCTTAAAGAAAAGTTCTATCAAATATTTAACAAGCAGGTAATCCAAATCTCATAAAAGTATTTCAGGTAATTCAGAAGTAGGAAGGCTACCCAAATAATCTTGAGACATCAAATCCAGATGTTACAATGAAATTTCAAAAAATACAGACTAGTCATATTGAGAAATAGAAATATGAGATTATCAAATAAAACATTAACAAAATCTGTCAATATGTATCAAAAATAATTGCACCAAATCAAGTTTATTTCAGGTAAGTAAGAGTGATGTCTCATTAGAAAACATATTAACATTGAACACGTTAACAATGAATGAAAAATTTTCACTAGATCATCACCTTAAATGCAAGAAATGTTCATAAAGCCTAACAAACATTTTTTTTCCATGAAGAGGAAATCCACGTAATAGGAAATTCAGTCGTTTTGAAGTGGACAATTCAGCAGCTTCTACTGCATTTAGTGCCACGCAGCCATCACACTATCCGATTCCAGACCATTTTCATCACCCCCAAGAGCTGACTGTGGCTCAGATCATGGACTCCTCATCGCAAAATTCAGCCTTGAATGGAAGAAAGTAGGGAAAACCACTCGATGATTCAGGGATGACCTAAATCAAATCCCGTATGATGATTATACAGTGGAAGTGAGAAATAGATTCAAGGAATTAGATCTGGTAGACAGAGTATGTGAAGAATTATGGGTGGACGTTCATAACATTGTACAGGAGGTGGTGACCAAAACCATCTCAAGAAAAAGAAAAGCAAAAAAAGCAAAATGGCTGTCTGAGGAGGCCTTATAAATAGCTGAGGAAAGAAGAGAAGCATAGGCAAGGAGAAAAGGACAGATGTACCCATCTCAGTGCGGGGTTCCGAAGACGAGCACAGAGAGATAAGAAATCAGTGCACAGAAAGAGGAATCAAACAACAGAATGGGAAAGACTAGAGGTATCTTCAGGAAAATTAGAGACACCAAGGGAACACTTCATGCAAAAATGGGCTCGATAAAGGGCAGACACAGGACTGAAAAGAAGCAGAAGACACGAAGAAGAGATGGCGAGAATACACAGAGCTATACACGAAAGATCTCAGTGATCCAGGTAACACGGTGGCACGATCAGTCACCTAGAGCCAGACATCCTGGAGTGTGAAGTCAAGTTGGCGTTAGGAACCATCACTACGAACAAGGCTAGTGGAGGTGATGGAATTCCAGCTGAGCTGTTTCAAATCCAAAAAGACGATGGTGTGAAAGTGCTGCACTCAACATGCCAGCAAATTTGGAAAACTCAGCAGTGGCCACAGGACTGGAAAAGGTCACCTTTCATTCCAATCCCAAATAAAGGCAATGCCAAAGAATGCTCAAACCACCACACAATTGCACTAATCTCACATGCTATAAAGCAGTGCTCAAAATTCTCCAAGCTAGGCCTCAACAGTATGTGAACTGAGAATTTCCAGATGTTCGAGCTGGATTTAGAAAAGGCAGAGGAACCAGAGATCAAATTGCCAACATCCATTGGATCACAGAAAAAGCAAGAGAGTTCCAGAAAAACAACCTGTTTCATTGACTACACCAAAACCTTTGACTGTGTGTCACAACAAACTGTGGAAAATTCTTCGAGAGAAGGGAACACCAGACCACCTTACCTGCCTCCTGACAAACCTGTATGCATATCAAGAAGCAACGGTTAGAATCTGACATGGAACAATGGACTGACTGGTTCCAAACTGGGAAAGGAGGGCTGTATACTGTCACCCTGCTTATTTAACTTCTATGCAGAGTACATCATGTGAAATGCCAGTCTGAATGAAGTACAAGCTGAAGTCAGATGACACCACCCTTATGGCAGAAAAGCAAAGAAGATCTGAAGAGCCTCTTGATGAAAGTGAGGGAGGAGAGTGAAAAAGTTGGCTTAAAGCTCAACATTCAGAAAACTAAGACCATGGCATCCGGTCCCATCACTTCATGGCAAATAGATGGGGAAACAGTGGCAACAGTGGCTGACTTTCTTTCCTTGGGCTCCAAAATCACTGGTGACGGTGACTGCAGCCATGGAATTAGAAGATGCCTGCTCCTGGAAAGAGCAGCCATGACGATCTAGACAGCAGATTACAAAGCAGAGATGTCACTTTGCCAACAAAGGTCCATATGGTCAAAGCTATGGTTTTCCCAGTAGTCATGTACGGAGGTGAGAGTTGGACCATAAAGAAAGCTGAGAGCTGAAGAGTTGTTGCTTTTTAAAAAAATTGATTTGTTTTTTAATTTAAGGATAAGTGCTTAATAGAATTTTGTTGTTTTCTGTCAAACCTCAACACGAATCAGCCATAGATACGTCCCCTCCCTCTTGAACCTCCCTCCCAGCTGTCTCCCCATCCCAGCCCTTTAGGTTGATACAGAGCCCCTGTTTGAGTTCCCTCAGACATGCAGCAAATTCCCATTGGCTGTCTATTTCACACATGGTGGCGTGAGCTTCTGTGTTACTCTGTCCATACAGCTCACCCTCTCCTGCCCTCTCCGTGTGTCCATGAGTCTGTTCTCTCCAGTGCTGCCCTGCAAACAAATTCTTCAGTACCATCTTTCTAGATTCACATATATGCGTTACTATACGATATTCATCTTACTCTTTCTGACTTACTTCATTCTCTGTAATGGGCTCTAGGTTCATCCACCTCATTAGAACTGACTCCCATGTGTTCCTTCTATGGCTGAGTAATATTCCATTGTGTATATGTACCGAAACGTCTTTATCCATTCATTTGTCTATGGATATCTAGGTTGCTTCGACACTCTAGCGATTGTAAACAATGCTGCAGTGAACACTGGGGTACATATTCCTTTTCCCTGCTGGCTTCCTCAGGGTGTATGCCTAGGAGTGGGGTTGCTGGGTCGTAGAGTGGTCTATTCCTAGCTTTTGCAGGACGCTCCATCCCGTCTTCCATAGCGGTTGTATCAATTTACACTGCCACCAACAGTGACAGAGGGTTCTTTCTTCTCCACAACCTCTCCAGCCTTTATTGTTTGTAGACTTTTTGATGATGGCCATTCTGACCAGGAGGGGAAGGGGACGACAGAGGATGAGATGGCTGGATGGCATCACCGACCTGATGGACGTGAGTCTGAGTGAACTCCAGGAGTTGGCGATGGACAGGGAGGCCTGGCGTGCTGCAATTCATGGGGTTGCAAAGAGTCGGACGTGACTGAGCAAGTGGCCTGAACTGAGCTGGTTCTGACCCCCGTGAAGTGATATCTCGTGGTAGCTTTGATTTGCACTTCCCTGATAACGAGTGACGCTGCGCATCTTTTCAGCTGTCTGTTAGCCATCTGTACGTCTTCTTTGGAGAAATGTCTTTTCCCCACTTTTGATTGGGTTGTCTGTTTTTCTGGTATGGAGTTGTATGAGCTGCTTGTATATTTTGGAGATTAACCCTTTGTCAATTGTTTTATTTGCTATTATTTTCTCCCATTCTGAGGGTTGTCTTTTCACCTTCCTTATAGTTTCCTTTGCTGTGCAAAAGCTTTTAAGTTCACTCAGGCCCCACTTGCTTACTTTTGCTTTTGTTTCCCTTCTTCTAGGAGGCGGGTCACAGAGGACCTTGCTTTGATTCATGTCATCGAGTGTTCTGCCTCTGTTTCCCTTTAAGAGTGCTGTAGTCTCTGGTCTCACATTTAGGTTGCTGATCCATGGAGTGCCTTTGTGTGTGGTGTTAGGCAGTGCTCCAGTTCCATTCTCTCACATGTGGCTGTCCAGTTTTCCAAGTGCCACTTATTGGAGGGGCTGTCTTTGCCCCATTGTATATTCTTGCCTCCTTTGTCAAAAATAAGGCACTCATAGGTGCATGGGCTCATTTCGGGGCTTTCTGTCTTATTCTGTGGGTCTATATTTCTGTTTTGTGCCAGCACCATACTGTCTTGATGCCTGTGGCTTTGCAGTAGAATCTGAAGTCAGAAGGGTGCTTCCTCCAGCTCCGTTCTTCTCAACACTGCCTTGGCTGTTCAGGGTCTTTTGTGTTTCCCATGAACTGTGAAATGTCCTGCTCTAGTTCTGTGGACAGCGCCACTGTTAATTTGATAGGGTCGTGCTGAGCCTGTGGGCTGCATTTGCTGGTACAGTCGCTTTCTCAGTATTGACTCTTCCTGCCCAGGAACGTGGAGTCCCTCTCCATCTGTTTATCTTGCCTTTCGTTGCTTTAAGCAGGGTCATAATTTTCTGTGCACAGTCCTTTGTCTCCTTAGGTGGGTTTATTCCTAGATACTGTATTCTTTTTGCTGCAGTGGTGAACAGGACTGATCCTTTCATTTCTCTTTCTGATTTTTCCTTGTTCGTATATAGCCGTGCAAGTGATTTCTGTGTACTGGTTCTGCATCCTGTGACTTTGCTAAATTCACTGATTAGCTCTAGTCATTTTCTGATGGTGTCCTTAGGGTGTTCTCTGTATAGTACCATGTCATCTGCAAACAGTGAGAGCTTTACTTTCTCTTTTCCAACCTAGATTCCTTTTCTTTTTCTTCTCTGAATGCTGTAGCTAGGACTTCCAAAACTATGTTGAATAAGAGTGGTGGGAGTGGACACTCTTGTCTTGTTCCTGGTCTTAGGGGGGCTGCTTTCAGTTTTTCGCTATTGAGAAGAGTGTTTGCTGTGGGCTTATCATATATGGTCTTTACTGTGTCCGTAGATTCCCTCTGTGCCCATTTTTTGAAGAGCTTTAATCAAAAATGAGTGCTGAATTTTATCAAAGGCTTTTTCTGCATCTATTGAGATTATCATTTGGTTTTTATCTTTCAATTTGTTAATATGATGTATCACATTGATTGACTTGCATATACTGAAGAATCCTTGCATCCCTGGAATAACTTGGCCATGGTGTATGAGCTTTCTGGTGTGTTGTTGAATTCTGTTTGCTAGAGTTTTGTCGAGGACTTTCACATCCATGTTCATCAGTGATATTGGCCTGTACGTTTCTTTGTGTGTGTGTGTGTTACCTTTGTCTGGTTTCGGTATCGGGGTGATGGTGGCCTTGTAGAATGAGTTTGGAAGTGTTCCTTCCTCTGCAATTTTTTGAAAGAGTCTTAGAAGAATCGGCATTAGGTCTTCTCTAAATGTTTGATAGAATTCAACTGTGAAGCCATCATGTCCTGTGCTTTTGTTTTTTGGGAGATTTTTTTTATCACAGTTTTTATTTCAATGCTAGTAATTGGGTTGTTCATAATCTCTCCCTGGTTCAGTCATGGAAGACTGCACTTTCCTAAGAATCTGTTCATTTCTGCCAGGTCAACCATTTTATTGTCATATGGTTGTTCATAACAGCCTCTTATAATCTTTTGAATGTCTGCATTGTCTGTTCAGTCTCTCCTTTCTGATTTCCAGTTGTGTTGGTTTGGTTCTTCTCATTCTCTCTTGATGAGTCTGGCTAAAGGCCTGTCCATTTTGTTTACCTTCTCGAAGAGCCAGCTTTTACTTTTATTAATCTTAACCATTGCTTCTTTCATTTCTTTCCATTTATTTCTGCTCAGATCTTCATGATTTCTTTCCTGCTGCTAATTTTGGGGTCGTTTGCTCTTCTTTTGCCAGTTGTTTTAGGTGCAGAGTTAGCTTGTCGGTTTGGCGTTTCTCTTGTTTCTAAAGGGAGGGTCGTATTGCCATGAGCCTCCCTCTTGTGGCTGCTTTGGCTGCGCCCCGTGGGTTGTGACTTGTTGTGTTTTCCTTGTCATGTGTTTCTAGGCATTTTTTGATTGCCCTTTTGATTTTTTTCAGTAACCTGGTTGTTATTTAGAAATGTATTATTTAATCTCCACGTGGTCTTTTTTTTTTTACAGTTTTTTTCTTGTAATTGATATCGAAAATGGTCAGGAAAGATGCATCGATACTATTTCACTTTTGCACAGTGCAAAAGCATTGTGGTCAGAAAAGATGCTTGATACTATTTCAATTTTCTTAAATTTACTAAGGTTTCATTTGTGACCCAAGTGTGGTCTATCCTGGAGGATATTCCATGTGCACTTGAGAAGAAGGTGTATTCATTTGCATTTGGATGGAAAGTCCTGAAGATATCGATGAGATCCATCTCATCTAATGTATCATTTAAGACTTGTTTTTCCTTAGTAATTTTGTTTTGATGATCTGTCCATTGTTGTGAGTGGGATGTTAGAGTCTCCTACTATTATTGTAGGAAGGAAATGGCAACCCACTCCAGTGTTCCTGCCTGGAGAATCCCAGGGATGGGGGAGCCTGGTGGACTGCTGTCTCTGGGGTCGCAGAGAGTCGGACGTGACTGAATCGACTCAGGAGAATCGGCAGGAGCGGCAGCGGCACTCAGTTACTCCTTCTATGTCCGCTCAGTTCAGTCCAGTTCAGTTCAGTCGCTCAGTTGTGTCCAACTCCTTGTGACCCCATGAATCGCAGCACGCCAGGCCTCCCTGTCCATCACCAACTCCCAGAGTTTACTCAAACTCATGTCTGTCGAGTTGCTGATGCCATCCAACCATCTCATCCTCTGTCATCCCCTTCTCCTCCTGCCCCCAAGCCCTCCCAGCATCAGAGTCTTTTCCAGTGAGTCAGCTCTTCTCATGAGGTGGCCAAAGTACTGGAGTTTCAGCTTCAACATCAGTCCTTCCAGTGGATATTCAGGACTGATCTCCTTTAGGATGGGCTGGTTGGATCGCCTTGCAGTCCAAGGGACTCTCAGGAGTCTTCTCCAACACCACAGTTCAAAAGCATCAAGTCTTTGGTGCTCAGCTTTCTTTATAGTCCAAATCTCACATCCATACATGACCACTGGAAAAAATCATAGCCTTGACTAGATAGACCTTTGTTGGCAAAGTGATGTCTCTGCTTTTAGTATGCTGTCTAGGTTGGTCATAAATTTTCTCCCAAGGAACAAGCGTCTTTTAATTTCATGGCTGCAGTCACCAACTGCAGTGATTTTGAAGCCCCCCAAAATAAAGTCTGCCACTGTTTCCACTGTTTCCCCATCTACTTGCCATGAAGTGATGGGGCCAGATGCCATGACCTGGTGCATAGATCTTTACAGTTGTTATGTCTTCCTTTTGGACTGATCCCTTGATCATTATGTAGTGTCCATCTTTATCTCTTGTAATAGTCTTTATTTTAAGGTCTATTTGCCTGATATGAGGATTGCTTCTCCAGCTTTCTTTTGCTTTCCATTTGCATGGAATATATTTTTCCATCCTCTCACTTTTGGTCTAGATGCATCTTTAGGTCTAAAGTCGGTTTCTTGTAGATGGCATATATTTGGGTCTTGTTTTGTATATCTTCAGCCAGTCTGTGTATTTTGGTTGGAACATTTAATCCATTTACATTTAAAGTAATTATTAATATATGTGTTCATATTGCAGCTTTCTTAATGATTTTGCGCTTGTTTTTGTAGGTCTTTATCTTCTCTTATGTTTCCTGACTATATAAGTCCCTTTAACATTTGTTGTAAAGTTGGTTTGGTGCTGATGAATTCTCTTAACTTTTGCTTGTCTGAAAAGCTTTTGATTTCTCCATGAATTTTGAATGAAATCCTTGCCAGGTAGAGTAATCTTAGTTGTAGGTTTTCCCCTTTCATTTAATAATCCTGCCATTCTCTTCTGGCCTGCAGAGTTTCTGCTGAAAGATCAGCTGTTAATTGTAACAGGTTTCCCTTGTATGTTACCTGTCGCTTTTCCCTTGCTGCTTTTAATATTCTTTCTTTGGATTTAATTTTTGTAAGTTTGATTAGCGTAAGCCAGGGGGTGAGCACAGGGTGAGGACGGAGAGCTAGCAGGTGGAGGAAGGGGCCACACAACTGTGGTGCTTCGCCTGGTGTCAGACGCATCCGTCTGAGAAGCTGATGCTTGTGAGCTGTGGTGCTGGAGAAGACTCTTGAGAAGATTCTTGAGAAGACTCCCCTGGACTGTAAGGAGATCCAACCAGTCCATCCTAAAGGAAATCAGTCTGGAATATTCATTGGAAGCACTGCTGCTGAAGCTCAAACTCCAAAGCTTTGGCCACCTGATGTGAAGAAGTGACCCATTAGGAAAGAGCCTGAAGCTGGGAAAGACTGGAGGCAGGAGGAGGTGGTTGGATGGCATCTGCGACTCAGTGGACATGACTTTGTGCAACCTCCAGGAGCTGGTGAGAGACAAGGAAGCATGGTGTGCTGCAGTCCATGGGGTCGCCAGGAGTCGGACACGACTGAACAACCGAACTGAGCTGATAAGGAGCCCTGTGTCCATTTAGCAGGCTCTCCACATTCCCCCCGGCTCGCAGACCCTGACGACTTCAGATCACTCTGCAGGTGAATATCTCCATGAATTTGCCTATAGTAACGATGATGTTGTTCACTCAATTGTGTCTGACCCCATGGGCTCCGTGGACTTTGGGATCCCGTGGACTGCAGCACACCAGGCTTCTCTGTCCCTCACCATCTTCCAGAACTTGGTGAAACTCATGTCCGTCGAGTTGCTGATGCCATCCAACCATCTCATCCTCTGTCGTCCCCTTCTCCTCCTGCTCTCAATCTTTCCCAGCATCATGGTCTTTTCTAGTGAGCTGGCTCTTCGCATGAGATGCCCAAAGTATTGGGGCTTCAGCGTCAGCATCAGTCCTTCCAGTGGATATTCAGGACTGATCTCCTTTAGGAAGGACTGGTTGGATCTCCTTGCAGTCCAAGGGACCCTCAAGAGTCTTATCCAACACCACAGTTCAAAAGCACCAGTTCTTCGGTGCTCAGCCTTCTTTATGGCCCAATACCGAATCCAGGCTCTGTGGTTTTTGTGGCCTGTGCAACACCTTGTCTGAATGGAGTCACGCAGTGCCTAGCTGTTTGCGTCTGTTTCTTCTCACTTAGCAGGATGCGCTCACGGCTCGTCCGTGTCTAGCACGCGTCAGTGCATCGTCCTTTTTTCGGCTGGGTAAAATTCCATTGTATAGACGTACGTTTTGTTATCTTCCTCAGTTGATGGACATTGAGTGGCTTCCACTTTGGGGGCTTAGTTTACTAGGGGATTCAGCACGCTTGTATTTAGTGTAATTACTGATAAGCAAGGACTGCCTTCCGCCCACTTTGCTACTTGTTTTCTGTTTGTCTTGTGTAGTTTTGGTCTAGGGAGGAGGGAATATAGACATGTTTTTTATTATCTTCCCGACTGTTTCATCCATCACAAGTAACATGTTAATTCATAATACTCTAGTCTGAGGTAAGATGCACAGTCTCAATAGCTTACAAAACTGTGCACCTGCTTAGTCCCGCCCCCACCCCCACAGGTTGTTTTTGTCACAGATCACAAGTGTGTGGACCATGGGGTCCTCCTGGGGCCAGGGCCAGGGTGTGAAGGGGAGGAGGGGCCTCTCTGATGCACTTCCTCCATCACCTGACATCAAATCTCAACCCCACCCAGGGTCACACATGTCCACAGCAAAGAGCCCAGTGCCGAAAGCAAGGCAGGACGGAGCCAGGGCTGTCAGCCCCCAGGACCGAAAGCCCTAACGGCTGCTTGTTTCTTCCCTCTGGTACCCAAGAAAGAAGACCTGGTTGCAGTAAGGAGCCATTTATTCGGGGTTTGTTTGGGGCTTGCAGCCCAGGTCCAAGCACTGGAACTGAGCTGCAGCCTACGAGATGTGGGCTTAGCGAGGCAGCACGTGGCTCGCTGACGGAAAATGCTTCCCAGGATCCAGTTGGAGCTGGAAGAAGCTAAGTGAGTCTGGGTGGGGGACTGTGAAGCCCAAGTTTGCAGCTGGCCGCTGCTCACGGGTGTTGTTTTGCAAAGGGCTGGTGGGGTCCTTGAGTTTGATGCAGTTCAGAGAACTGTGAGCGCTCAGCGATGCGGGAAGTGCCTGAAGCACACCCACAAGGCCTCCTGGCGGCGCTGGGGGAGCCGGGCCCCGGGCCTGGCTGTGCCCAGACGCTTCAGTTGTGTCTGCCCCTTTGTGACCCCGTGGGCTGCAGCCCGCCAGGCTCCTCTGTCCATGGGATTCTCCAGGCAAGAACACTGCAGCGGGTTGCCATTTCCTCCCCCGACCTGGACCATAGCTACTCCGTTTTTACTTTTTACAAAAATCATGTTAAATATGTCCCCTCCTGCCAGCCTCCTCCCCCTCTGCCTCCCGCCTTCCGGCCTCCCTCTGCTCTCCCCCTTCTGTGACAGCAGTCTGGGGGAATGAGCGCCGAGCACTGAGGCCTGAAGACAGTAGACTCGGGACGGCGCTGCCTGCAGGGCGGAGGCGCAAGCACTGTCCCCACGACAGCAGCTGGGCCTCCTCCGGCAGGGCTCACCCGCAGGGAAGGAAAGGCTGCGCTCCAGTGAGGTGGTGATTGTGAAAACTGGGCGGCGGCAGCCGAAGCGGGGCCTGCTCAGAGCCAGCGAGCTGAGCTCCTCTCCCAGCACAGGTGCCCCCGAACCCCCAGACCCACCGGGGGCGGGAAGCCGGTTCTCCCCCGGGCCGCAGGGCGGCCCTGCAGGCCTGGATCCGCTCAGGATCTCCAGGGCCAGGAGTCACCGGGAGCAGACTGCGGCGCAAACCCTCAGGCACAGAACCGGAGGCGGAGAGCGGCCACGTGGCGGGGGCGGCGCAGGCGCAGGCAACTGAGAAAGAGCGCGGGCCGCAGGCGGGGCCGGGTGACGGGGCGGGGCGGGCTCCGGGCCGCGGAGGGCCCTGGCTCACCCAGAAGCGCGCTCCGAGAGGGACCCAGAATGGCCGGGGCGCAGGGACCGGCGTCCTGCCCCAGGCGAGTTCCGCCCTGCGCCCTCTGGCGGGCGCAGCCTGCTGTGGAAGCGGGAGTTTCTGCAGATGGCAAGCTGAAGCGAGGTCCTCAGGTGGGCTCGAGCCAAGTGGCAGACGGCCTTACGAGCAGAAGGCAACGTGGACGCAGACGCAGAGAAGCCGCCTGGTGAGGGAGGCGGAGAGAGCAGGGCCGTGGCGGCCAGCCCAGGACCGGCCCAGGCCGCCCGGCACCTGGAAGCCAGAGGGCACGAAGGGCTGCCCCGGAGCCGCTGGGGGCCTCGGCCTCCAGTCAAAAGCATCAGTTCTTCGGCGCTCAGCCTTCTTCACAGTCCAACTCTCGCATCCATGCATGACCACTGGAAAAACCACAGTCTTGACTAGACGCACCTTTGTCGGCAAAGTCATATCTCTGCTTTCCAATATGCTGTCTGGGTTGGTCATAACTTTTCTTCCAAGGAGTAAGTGTCTTTTAATTTCATGGCTGCAGTCACCATCTGCAGTGAGTTTGGAGCCCAAAAATAAAGTCTGACACTGTTTCCACTGTTTCCCTGTCTATTTCCCATGAAGTGATGGGACCGGATGCCATGATCTTCGTTTTCTGAATGTTGAGCTTTAAGCCAACTTTTTCCCTCTCCTCTTTCACTTTCATCAAGAGGCTTTTTAGTTGCTCTTCACTTTCTGCCATAAGGGTGGTGTCATCTGCACATCTGAGGTGATTGCTATTTCTCCCAGCAATCTTGATTCCAGCTTGTGTTTCTTCTAGTCCAGCGTTTCTCCTGATGTACTCTGCATAGAAGTTAAATACGCAGGGTGACAGTTTACAGCCTTGATGTACTCCTTTTCCTATTTGGAACCAGTCTGTTGTTCCATGTCCACTTCCTGACCTGCATACAGGTTCCTCAAGAGGCAGGTCTGGTGGTCTGGTATTCCCATCTCTTTCAGAATTCTCCACAGTTTATACAGTCAAAGACTTTGGCATAGTCAATAAAACAGAAATAGATGTTTTGTGAAACTCTTGCTTTTTCGATGATCCAGCCGATGTTGGCAATTTGATCTCTGGTTCTTCTGCCTTTTCTGAAACCAGCTTGAACATCTGGAAGTGCCGTCCAAAAGGACCCTCACTAGGTGAGAGGTGGATGGCGGGTGAAGAGCTGGCAGCTGCTTTTGGAAGTTTGGTACTTCTCAATTTCCTGGGTTGCTATCATAAGATTGCATTATTTTTTATTAAGAACAGCACTATCTGAGCAAATTTAAAGAACTCAGACAGACCTGGGAGCTGCAGGTGTGGAGCCTGCTGCCGGGCAGGACCGCCGGCCCTTCAGGAACCAGGGCCCACAGAAGGCCCTCCAGAAGCCCCTCTTTCTCACGGCTAAGTGTTCTTCTGTACCATTTCATTGGTTCAAAACTCTTGAGAGAAAACCATCTTGAACTGGCGTGCTGGTTCCCTGGCGTAACCAAGCAGGGTCCTGCCGGGCCTTGGGAGGGCCACGTCCCCAGCCTGCCTCTTGTTTACAGACAAGCTTCAGCCTCCTAGGCCTGCCCTGGATTTCAAAGAGCAAATTTAACTGAAGTGACAAAATGCAGAAACGAAAACAGTCAACAAGACAAAACAAGAGCAGTTTGGGGGTGAAGCCGAAGACCTCAGGTTCTTCCTCCAAGGCTGCAGTTAGCATCGTGAGCCCTGTCTCTGAGCAGTCATGCCCACACTGAACCCCCAAGCCGGTGGGAGATGTGACACACCCTGCCGACCAGGAAATGCACCGCAGACCCCAGGCCGCTTGGAACGGGAAAACTGATCTCTGAGATTCCAGAAACGTCTCCCGGTTGCCTCACCTGCAGCCGATGCGAGAACCTGCAGAGGCTCAGCGGGCAGCCTGCAGCCTCCACCCCCAGGCTGCCTGCGCCCCTGGGTGGGCTCCGTGCTGGGCGCCGGACCACAAACACTGCACTCTCCTTCCCCGTGACGGGGGCCGTGATGGGCTTGCTGCACGCGGGCTGGAGGGTTCGGGCTTGCTTCCACAAGTCCAGGGCACCGCATGTGGGGAGA
>SJYC01092373.1:0-17979 GCA_006408675.1 Madoqua kirkii | reverse complement strand
TCAAGGTGGCCTCAGGGCTGCACTCCTTCCGCAGGGACCCCCGTAGGGTCCTTCCTGCCTCGTCCAGCTTCGGAGAGTCCTAAGGGCTCCCTGCATAAACGCAGCGGACTCCAGCCTCCGCCTCCAGCACCACATGTGCCCCTGTCTTTCTTGCCTTCCTGTAAGGGCACTGCTCATGTTGGACCAAGGGCCCACCCTGTCCCGGTGTGACTTCATCTTAACTGTATCTGCGATGACCCTGTCTCCAGTTCAGGTCACGGCCTGAGTACCTGGAGCTTAGAGCGTCAGCATATCTCAGTGCTGGGTGCAATCCACCCCCCAATACCTGGCTGGGGGCCAACATGCCAGAGGGCCTCTCCCTTCCTCAGCAGACCCATCTTCCTCCAGAGCTGTGCGTCAGAGCTGGTGGAGATGCCCCCGGCCCCAGCCGGAGATGCCAGGGGTAGCGAAGTCTGCGGGTGGGCACTGGCCCACGTGCCGGCGGCTCAGTGCTGCAGGGTGCTCCAGGGGTGCACTGCTCACAGGCGCTTTCTGTGCACGTGGGGCTGCCCCCAGGACCTCTGCCCACGTGCCCTTTCTGTGTTGATATCACGTATAATCATTATCATTATTAAAATCAAAGTCATCATTTTTAAAGGCATAGATAATTGTTTAAGACTTCATTTTTAAAACCCTCCAGCTCACTAATGTGCTCTTAAAGCAGCTATAAACATCAGCAATTTTTTTGCTCGTCGTTGCTCCTTGTATCCAAGATTTGGTTTTCTTTTTGCTCTAACGACTCTTTCAGGGAGCTTGAGTGTAAACTTTTGGAGCCCTTGCATGCAGGAAACAGGCGTCTCCTGGCTGGTCCTGAATGGCCCCTTGGCTGGCCACAGGACTCCAGCCGCAAGCTCTTTCCTCCCAGCCTTCAGCTGCTGCGCAGCGGTGCTGAGAAGTCTGCTGCCAGTGAGATCACTGTCCATTTGTGGGCAATGGACTTCGATCTCTAGTGGCTCTTTGGACGGGATATGCTGCCACAGTTCCCGCGTTCAAAAGTCTTCATTGAGCACTTCCTGTATGCTGGGGCCGCGGCAGCGGCTGGGCTCGTGGCCAGGAGCAAGAGAGAGAAAGCCTGGCTTGTGGGACTGCCAGCCACGGGGCATAGAGAGCAGACTCCGTAATGCCAGGTGCCAACCAGGGCCAGGGGGGAGGCCAGGGAAGAGCGGCTCCGGGAGCGCGCGGGCATGCGGAGCGTCCCTCGGCGAGGGCCTCGAGGGGCCGGGCAGCAGCCCTGTGGTGGGCGAGGGCGTTGCCCCGCCCCTCCGCGGTGCCCCGCCCCTCCGCGGTGCCCCGCCCCTCCGCGGTGCCCCGCCCCTCCGCGGTGCCCCGCCCCTCCGCGGTGCCCCGCCCCTCCGCGGTGCCCCGCCCCTCCGCGCTGCTGCCCTCTCTCTCCTGCTCAGCCAGCGGCCCCTCCAGCCGGCGGGTCGCGGCTTGGAGTTCCGGAGGACCCCGCTCCTCTGGGCCCTGCGCCCGCGCCGCCCGCCCTGCAGCGCTCCTGGAGCTGGCTGCTCTGGGATTCGCCCTTCTTGCCTTCTCACCTGTTTGTCCCCAAGCACTGGATTCCAGAAAAGCTCCTCTGTGTGCTTGTGCTGGCGCCCTGGCCCCTCAGCCACGCTTTCCAGCCAACCCGGCTGAACCGAAAAGAGCGTGGCCTCTGTGGGTAACGGATTCTTCGGAACGCCACGCTGCTCTTGTTGTGCAGACAGAACTCCTGCTGATACGGTGTTGAGGGCTTGGGGGTCGAGTCGGGTGCAGAGTAGCCCTGGAATGGCAGCCCTTGTGTGGGCGTGCCTGCAACCCCAAGGGTCCCGGCTGCTGCGTTCTGGCCGCCTCTCCAAACCTGCTCCCCTCGGCCCCTTGAAGGAAGGCCGCTCCTGCCAGGGGCAGGTGCACAGACACCAGCTGGCCTGGCGCTCCTCGGGCCCTTCCTGCCCCAGGCTCCGCTCTCCCTCGCCCCCCACACCTGGGACAGACACCCTCTGAGCCGCCCCCACCGTGCACTGCAGCAGCTCACTCGGCCACCCGAGGACCCGCCCGCCTGCAGAGCCATCTGTGCGGCTCCTGTCGCCTTCCCGGCCTTCCTCGGGGCTGGCCCTCCCAGAAAGCAGCCTCCTCTTTCCGCTACAGTCCATCCCGAGGGGCCCAAGTAGGCTGAGGACACAGGGCCTCTGACCAGGGGACCAGATGGCAGGTCAGGGTTTGGCCAAAAGGGAGGAGGGTGGAAGAGACTTCCATCGGCGCTGGGTGCCGTTGCAGTTGGTCTGCTGGGGGGCTGAGGGGCGAGGGCGCTTTCTCACGCACAGAAGTTGCTTCTCCTCCTCCAGCAGGAAGCGGGCGGGGCGGTGCCCAGGGATGGCTGTGGCCGTGACTCGGGAATGAACGGGGGAGACCCTGGGTTCCCCCGCCCTTACCCTGTCAGGCACAGAAGCGCCCCCACAGGCTCTGGAGAGCTGCTGTCTCCCCCGGAAGCCCTTGCTGCGAGGGTCGACGAAAATTCCCCAGCCCTTAGACCCTCACTTCCCCATTTCAAGCTTAGATAGTTCAGTGAGATGAGAGCTGAGCCTTCTGCGTGGCACTGAGCACCAGAGGATCCAAGGCCACCGAAGGTGCTGGCCACGCAGGAGCTGGGGACTCCGCCGGCTCCCCCGCCCTGGGGTGGGGGGTGGGCACCAGTGGGCATCAGGGCTTGGGAAAGGGTCTCTTCCTCGGTGGGCAGACGGCGACGGATGAGCCAGGGTCTGCCGCCCGCTCCCAGCAGGGCCCACATCCAGATGACGTCCCTGGAAAGTGCTGCCCTCCCCGCGTCCCCGCTCCGCCAGGAGGCCTTTCACACAGCCACTGCTGGTCTCTGCTCAGTTCTCAGCTCCTAGTTTCTGCTCAGATAAACTTCCGCTTTCCTTCCAGATGGTTATCCAGCATTTCTGGCCCATCCGTGTCCTTTTTCCTGAGTCCTGTGGAAAGCTGCTGCTGTCAGGAGTGGAACATGGACCCCAGGCTTTACAGCCTTGACGGACTCCTTTTCCTGTTTGGAACCAGTCTGTTGTTCCATGTCCAGTTCTAACTGTTGCTTCCTGACCTGCATACAGGTTTCTCAAGAGGCAGGTTAGGTGGTCTGGTATTCCCATCTCTTTCAGAATTTTCCACAGTTTATTGTGATCCACACAGTCAAAGGCTTTGGCATAGTCAATAAAGCAGAAATGGATGTTTTTCTGGAATTCTCTCGCTTTTTCGATGATCCAGTGGATGTTGGCAATTTGATCTTAGGTGGTCTGGTATTCCCATCTCTTTCAGAATTTTCCACAGTTTATTGTGATCCACACAGTCAAAGGCTTTGGCATAGTCAATAAAGCAGAAATGGATGTTTTTCTGGAATTCTCTCGCTTTTTCGATGATCCAGTGGATGTTGGCAATTTGATCTCTGGTTCTTCTTCCTTTTCTAAAAAAAAAAAAACAGCTTGAACATCTGGAAGTTCACGGTTCACGTACTGCTTAAGCCTGACTTGGAGAATTTGAAGCATTACTTTACTAGCGTGTGGATGAGTGCGATTGTGCGGTAGTTTGAGCATTCTTTGACATTGCCTTTCTTTGGGACTGGAATGAAAACTGACCTTTACTGGTCCTGTGGCCACTGCTGAGTTTTCCAAATTTGCTGGCATATTGAGTGCAGCCCTTTTACAGCATCATCTTTCAGGATTTGAAACAGCTCAACTGGAATTCCATCTCCTCCACTAGCTTTGTTTGTAGTGATGCTTTCTAAGGCCCACTTGACTTCACATTCCAAGATGTCTGGCTCTAGGTGAGTGATCACACCATCGTGATTATCCAGGTCATGAAGTTCTTTCTTGTACAGTTCTTCTGTGTATTCTTGCCCCCTCTTCTTAATATCTTCTGCTTCTGTTAGGTCCATACTATTTCTGTCCTTTATCGAGCCCATCTTTGCATGAAATGTTCCCTTGGCATCTCTAATTATCTGGAAGAGGTCTCTAGTCTTTCCCATTCTGTTGTTTTCCTCTATTTGTTTGCATTGATCGCTGAGGAAGGCTTATCTCTTCTTGCTATTCTTTGGAGCTCTGCATTCGGATGCTTGTATCTTTCCTTTTCTCCTTTGCTTTTCGCTTCTTTTCACAGCTATTTGTAAGGCCTCCTCAGACAGCCATTTTGCATGTATGCATTTCTTTCCCATAGGGCGGATTGGAAAGGGCTTATTTCCAAGGAGATCCTCACCTGCGCTCTGAAGGGTCAACCTTGAGGCTTTCCCTCTGCTGCCTTTGGGCCGGTCTCCAGGGCCACCTGGTGACCCCCCCCTCAGTCTCTCTCCCAGGGTGCCACCCCAGCACCACCTCCAGGCCGCCTAGCCATCCCCAGTGTCTCTCCCACCCGCTAGCAGGCCGTGGCCGAGCCCACTGGGGCGGACTGCAGGGCCGCCGAGGCGCCCCCGGTCTGCGTGTGCTCGGGCTCTGTCCACAGTCTGTCCACTCCGGGGCCTCTTCCTGGCGCCTTCATCCTCTCCACTGGCCCTCATCGTCTCTGTGCACGTCAGATTTGGCTGGTTAGAGCGTGGAATCAGCACAAGAAATATTTAATAAGATACTTAATTATTCTGAATTAAGGAGTGAAACGGATCCCATAACAGAACTTCTGGCCCAACACGGCTTTGGTGCAGGCGGCGATCTTGCCAACACGAGTCCCGAGTCCGGAGGCTGAGGGGCTGATCGGTGTGTTTGGGCAGCAAGGGCAGGCCTCTGGACCAGCCCCTCTGGGGCCCTCCTCAGCGCTTTCGCTGCGGCCTCGCTTTGACTGCTGCATCTCCTCCCAGCGCACTCCCCCTGCCGGGTCGAGGGAAGACAGTGGTGACTGATTTCCACCCGCGCCTTCCTTAAAGGGGAGGTGAAACTTTCCCAAGCGCCACCTGCCTCCCACACAGGGCTCCTCTCAGCTCCACTGGGCAGAGCTGGGTCCTGTGTTCTCCCCACCCCCACCATTCCAGCAGAGCAAAGAGAGGGCCATGCCTGCATTCCTCCAGTCAAGGTTCAGCCCCTGGGCCTGGGCCTCCTTTCCGGGAGCCCACTTCATCAGGGGACCAGGACCGCTGGCATCTCAGGTATCAGGTTCATTGTATGCGGCAGAGAAGAGACAGCTGCTGGGGAAAGAGCAGCAGTGTTTGCAACGGGAGGCGAGAAGTCCAGGCGCCAGAAGCTCAGGTAGAAAACAGACTGTCCGGTGGGAAATACAGACAGGAGGTTCGCGGCGCCAGCAAGCGGGGCTGACATCTCCAAGGATGAGTGCGTGACAGAGGAAGGACAAGTGTGTGCTGGGGGCAGGCACAGGTGCGGCGGCCGGTGCAGCTCCTGTGGTCTCCAGGAGCAGTCACCAGGCAGCCAGTACTGAGAAACTGCCAGGGTGGTGGTTAAAGGCTGGGTAGGCCAGCCGGCAGGGGCGTGGTGGTAGGCAGAGGGGGAGGTAAGAGGTGCACGTGACGTCACAGAGAGGCGGGGCGGGGGCGCACCGGCGGGTATGGAAGCCGGCGTGGCCCCGGACGCCCAGGGAGAAGAGCGCGCAGGGCAGCCGTGGCTGTGTTACCGCGGCTGCTGCCTCTTCTTGTCTCCTACTCACAGGCTCTTCGGCCGCCCTTCTGGCGACCAGCGCCCATTCCTCCTGCCCCGGGCCTCTGGCCCATACCATGCAGAACACTTTTACTCTGGGGTCTGACAGAGGTCCTTTCTGAGGGCTCTCCAGTCCTCGCATCCGCACGCAGCGCCCGGCACAGCCACTCCCATGCAGGGAGCTGGCCCAACTCCTCTCCTTTGTTTTCCCGTCCTGTAGCCCGAGATCGGGCGCCCAGAACTGGAGCACAGGGGACCCTCAGGCCTCCAGGGTCGCACACCGGCTCCGCACACGGCTGCGGAGCGCCCCCGAAAGACTCCGTGCCTCCAGATTGCCGGGGAGCAGAGGACGACCTGAAAGCCCCGCTGGGACGCTCGTCGACCTTGGAGCAGCGCCCTGCAAGAGGTCCAGGTGTCCTAACCACGCGTTGCGGGAAACAACTCCCTCGGACAGTGCGGATGGCGGAGTGCAGATTATTACACCGGCAGGCCCAAGGCAGAGTCTCCTCTTAGCCAAGGACCCCGACCACTTTTTGTGAACTCCTTAGATACCCTAACTGTACGAGCCCAAACCCGGCTCCCCCAGTTCCTTGAAACTAGTCTGGACAAGGTAAAAGGGAGATACCATCGGAGTTAAGCCAGGATTCACGTGTCACAAGCCTACATAGTTAAACAGTGGCCATTTAGCAATAGACCCGTGGTCATACCCCGCTGAGCATAATGGGGTTTCCGCCTTGGTCCTGTTAGAGATACTTAGCATATTCTTTTAGGTGACGCAGAGTCTAGGTACAAGTCCCGAGGCTCCTTCTTTGGGGCTCTGGGTTTCCATTGGCATGCCGTTCCCATAGATGCTAGGCATATAGCTCAAAGTCCACAGTCCGACCCAAGATGGCTCCTGCTCTCCAGATAGAGCCGGTGACATTTCCTCCTTCACAGAGTCCCCACCTGGGCCGTCCTGCTCCGCTGAGGGCCGCCGCTGACTCATCAGCAGAGTTCCCGGGACGCCTGCCCACGGCCGGCAAACCTCTCGGTGGGCTCCCTGCAGAGCCGAGGGCAGCCAGAGACCAGCGCCCCAGGTTCCCGGCGTGCCTCAGGCTTCCGCCGCCGAGTCCGGCCTGGAGGCTGTTTCTGCAGGCTTGGGTGCCGGCTGCATCCCTGGGAGCCAGAGTCGGAAACGCCAGCATCTCCTGGCCGGTGCTTGGACCCATGCAGGGTGTGGTCCGCCTGGTGTGTCTCAGTGCCGAGGCGCTGATGGGCCGCGGGCCTGGAGACTGCTGACCTGGGACCAGTTTAAGCTGGCTCTTCGTGTTTTGTGTCTTGCTGTTCTGGAGACAAGTCTCCAGAGGGTGAGAGGGATGCCCTGTCTCCAAGAGGAGAAGAAAATCCTCTCCAGAGGTATATGTGAAGGTGGGCGGGGCACCCGAGGCCGAGAGCCCCACTCGCACACAGAGCTCCTGGGCTGAGCTGGGGCTGCTCAGGGACAGGTTCTCCCAGCTGGAGGGGGAGGGTGAGGTGCCAAAAGAGCACGCTGAACACCTGGGGCACCAGGAGGCGCGGGTCCGAGACCTGGAGGGCTTCTTCCTCAACTTCCGGGGCTTCCTGGAAGCCGGTGCCTCGGGACAGGTCGTCTGTGGGCCCCCCGACCCTGGGAAGGAGCTGGCATGAATACCAGTGTAACATAAATAATTTTTTTGTAAGACACTGTCCCGTGATGGTTGCGCCAGGATCGAGGGCTGTTCCAGGCCACACGTGTCCTCACCCTCCAGCCAGCCGAGTCTGAACTGCAGATCCCCCAGGCTCACGGCCAGCGCCAGGTGCCACTCTGATGGGAGGGAAACCAACAGAGGGGAGCCGCACCCGGGGGTTCCAACGGAGACCCTTTCTGGCATAGGCGTCCCAGCCAGTCGGTGGCAGAACTTGGGTTTGGACCTCGACGCTGTGGCAGCAGGTTCCAGGCTCACACAGACCTTCGTGGAGCAAATGTGGTGGAGGGGGGCCGAGGCCAGGCTGGAGACAGGTCGGGCACCGGCTGCCTTGGGTTCGTGGGGACAGAACTCAGGGGCGCCGCAGCTCAGATGGCCCGCGCTCAGCGCACCCTGGGGCGGGGCCCAAGGCAGTCCCAGGACGAAGGATGTGAAGGTGCAGGGTGGGGGCCGCCACCAGGCTGTCCACTCAGCCCAGACTCCAGGCCTGGGACGGGAGGTGCTTGAAGCCCGGGGAAGCCGCAGCCTGGCCAGGTGTCTGCGTGGGCACAGAGCGTGCTGGGCCTGCGGCTTGAGGCCTCTCCCTCAGCCAGGGTTCTCTGTCATGGGCACAGAGCCTGTGGTACGAAGGATGTGAAGGTGCAGGGTGGGGGCCGCCACCAGGCTGTCCACTCAGCCCAGACTCCAGGCCTGGGACGGGAGGTGCTTGAAGCCCGGGGAAGCCGCAGCCTGGCCAGGTGTCTGCGTGGGCACAGAGCGTGCTGGGCCTGCGGCTTGAGGCCTCTCCCTCAGCCAGGGTTCTCTGTCATGGGCACAGAGCCTGTGGGCACGTGGCTTCCATCCATTCTCCAGAACTGATGAGGTATGGCTGTGGACGATCTCGGCAGCAACAGCCAAATGTCCTGACACGCTGACTGTGGTCCCGCCAGCTGTGCACCAGGACCTGTCTTTCCGAGAGGGACGGGGCGGTCTGGTAGCCCCCAGGCCCGGGCCCCAGCCCCCCTCCATGACTTGCCTCCCACGGCAAAGCAGGAGACCACACTGAATCGGGTTCTCTGGGAGGCTCGTGGGGGTTCCTGGTGGGAGCGATTGCTGGTTCTGGTGTGACGTGCTGAGCAGCCGGCCAGTCTGGCTTGCACAGCAGCGGCCTGGCCCGCTCGCAAGTGAGCAGGCTCTGTCCTGTCCACACCTTCACCGACACTTGTGGTGGTAGTCAGGCAGAGAGGGAGGTAAGAGGCGGACCCCAGCCTTCACCCCAGAGCCCCCCTGCTCACCTGGCCTCACGCCAGTGGATGGGGTGGGGCGACAGGCCAAGGCCTCTGTCCTGCTGGGCTCCACAGCCCTCGCCAGCGCTGCCCGCTGGCCGGGCCCAGGCCGAGAGGCCACGGTGAAGTTCTCCCCAGTCCCCACGCTGGGACCTGAGGGCACCAGCAGTTCGCCTGGCTGCCATGCCAGGGGCCTGAGCCCCTGCTGCTGAAGGCCCTGAGGAGACTGGGGACCAGCTGGGGCCTGGGCGCCTGGCCACCTCAGAGAGGACAGTGGACAGGGTCTGGGGGCCTGGCTCCAAGGGCAACACCAGCTGAGACCTGCCTCCTCAGCCTGGCCTGGGTGCTGGTGGGAGGACCCAGACTGGGTGCTGGACGAAGACTCCTGGGCAGGGAGGCTGGCCCTAGCAGGGAGCCCCCCCCCCCCCCCGGCCCCCCACTTAGCCACGACCTGGATCTTGGAGGAGGAAAGCTGAGCCTTGTCTTTTCTTGTCAGAATAGAGAATGGCATTCATTCAGGAGAGATTTACAGGAACACTGTTGTCTGACCTTGACCTGACCTCAAGAACAAAGAATCTGACACCAAGAAGTTTGCAACGACTCACCACGCCCTCCCTCCCTTTTCCCAGGAGAGGGCTATGCTGAAATCTTTGGGGAGTTTTGTATCGTGCAGCAAGAAACCTTTCTCTGCTCCGGATTCCGAGGATTCAGTATGTGTGGCCTCGCTGTGCCAGTGGCACACAGACTCACCTGCACAGGAGTGCTGAGATCCTTCTAGGGAGCACACTCCCGCCTGATCAGATGGGCCGCCCTGAGCCCCAGCCCCCTTCCCAGCATCTCACCTCCTCTATTCCTGCACATCTCCTGCAGCCCAGCCCCCTGCACACCACCTCTGTTTCGCGGACCGCCTGTCCTCCCTCCGCTATCAGACGCTATCTGAAGCTGAGACGCCAATTGGAGCATCAGGATCCCCGCAGGTTTAAGGTCACCATGGCAACCTATGGAGCGCCCTACCCCGACAGGCTCGCAGATGCACCGCCCCGCCCCCCAGGGCCTCAGGTATCGAGCGGGAAATGGGGCGGGGCCAGATTGGAGAGAACCGCCCCACAATTGGCCCGCTGCGCGCAGGGGTGAAAGCCGCCTGGCGATTGGCCGGCGTTGCACGTGACGTCACATAGAGGCGGGTGACACACGTAAGGGTATACAGGCCGGGGCTCGCCGCGGTCTCCCGGGGGAAAGAGAGCGCAGGGTAGAGATGGGTCTATTACTGCGGCTGCTGCCGCTTCTGCTCTCAGCCTCTTCGGCCGCCCATCTGGCGACCAGCGCCCATTCATCCTGCCCCGGGCCTCTGGCCTATACCCTTCACTCCAATTTTATTTCGGGGTCGAATTGGGGTCCTTTCTGTGAGCTCTCCAGTCCGCGCACCCCCACGCGGCGCCTGCGCACCCGCTCCAGCGGATGGAGTTGACCCGACTTCTCGCCTTGGTATTCCGCTCCCGCAGCGCGAGATCGGGCGCCGAGAACCGGAGCACAGGGGACCCTCAGTCCTCCGGGGTCCCACACCGGCTCCGCACACGCCAGCAGAGCGCCCTCGAAACGCGCCTGGCCTCCAGCTCAGCGCTGAGCAGAGGTCGACCTCCAACCCCAACTCGGACGCAAGGGCAGCGGCCATCCCCCGCACCCCCTCATTCAGGACCCTACGCACATGCAGGTCAGAAACCCAGCCCGGAGCTTTCCCATGATGACCCCCGAGTCCTTGTGTGCCTGTGGCCCTCGACACCGTTGTTTGGCCCAGGGGAGCTGGCTGGAAGGGACTGATACCTGGTGGAGGAGAAATACCTGGTGGAGGAGAAACACCTGATTCCCATCAGTGTGGCAGTATGCGCCCCAGCTCTGCGCACTCCTCCCAGAAGCAGCGCCCAGAGCCTGCAGAGGGTGAGGCTGGCCTCGGAACCCTTCCAAAGCCGCCAGGCGACCTTGGCCCCCACTGGCTCCCTGATGCCCCGGTGGCGCCCCGACCCGCAGAGAGGGAAGGTCCGGCTCCAATAGCCCCTCACCCCCAGCAGCAGTTCAGTCACTCGGTGAGGCTGGCGGGAGGCCGGGAAATCCACCTGCATCCACAGAAGCAGGGCATCCTCAGCCGGGCGGGACCAGCCCGAGACCCCGAGACCCTGGCCCCGGCGGGCCTCGGCCTCCCACCGCGGGGACCGGGCAGGCGGATGTCTCTGCAGGCAGGGTGGCGGCTGCGTCCTGGGAGACAGGCTGGGAAACGCCAGCGTCTCATGGCCGGCGCTCGGACCCGTGCAGGGTGTGGTCCCCCTGGGGATGAGGGTCTCACTGCCGAGGTGCTGATGGGCCGGGGTCCTGGAGACCGCTGGCCTGGGACCAGTTTTATCTGGCTCTTCTGTGTCTGAGTCAGCTGGGATGTCCTCGTCTTCTGGAGAGTTGTCCCCAGAGGGCGAGAGGGATGCCCTGCGCTCCGACTGGAGAGGCTGAAAAACGTCTCAAGAGAAATACCTGACGCTGGGCACGGCACCTGTGGCTGTGTCCCAGGAGAGCCCCTGCCCACACGCACACAGGACTCGTTGGCTGAGCTGGGGGTGCTCAGGTCCAGGTTCTCCCACCAGGAATGTGGAGGTGTAGACGTTAAAGGAATACATTGAGCACCTGGGGCTGCAGGGGGCGCAGGTTCGAGAACTGGAGGGGTTTCTTCCTCAACTTCGGGACAGGTTCACAGTACGAAGGCCGATGTCTGTGCGCCCCCCAGCTCCGGGAAGGGGCCCTGGAAGCGGGGGCAGAGCTGGCCTGACCTTCACCATGTATATGAGTTGTGAATAGTAATGTTGGAAGACAGCGTCCCGTGATAGTGGCTGCGGGATCGACGGCTGCTCCAGCCCACGCGTGTCCTCGCCCTCCAGCCAGCCGGGTCTGAACTGCAGATCCCCCAGGCTCAGGGCCAGCGCCAGCTGCCACTCTGACGGGAGGGAAACCAGCAGAGAGGGGCCGCCCGATTCCTCTGCTGCCCGGACCCTCCGGTGGGAGGCCCCGGCCCCTTCACAGCATCTCACCTCCTCTATCCTCCTCCACATCTGCGGCCAGCCCCCTGCACACCACCTCTGTTTCGCGGACCGCCTGTCCTCCATCCGCTATCAGACGCTATCGAAAGCTGAGACACCAAAGGGAGCCATTGGACCGTTAGGATCCCGGCAGGTTTAGTGTCACCATGGCAACCCCTGGAGCGCCCTCCCCCGACCAGCTCTCGGCTGCACCGCCCCGCCCTCCAGGGCCTCAGGGAGCTCGGGGAGCGGGGCGGGGACAGATTGGAGGGAGAAGGCGAGAAGCGCCCCGCAATTGGCCCGCTACGGGCAGCGGTGAAAGCCGCCTGGCGATTGGCCGGAGGTGCACGTGACGTCGCAGAGAGGCGGAGGGACGCACGGAGCTGGTATAAAGGCCGGGCGCCGCCGCGGTCTGCCGGGAGAAGAGAGCACAGGGTCGAGATGGCAGTTCTACCGCGGCTGTTGCCGCTTCTGCTCTCAGCTTCTTCAGTCGCTCTTCTGGCGACCAGCGACCATTCCTCCTGCCCCGTGCCTCTGGCCCATACCGTTGAATCGACCTTGGTGATAGGGTCCACTTTAGGTCCTCTTTCTGGGCTCTCCAGTAACCGCACCTGCACGCGGCGCCCGGCGCACCCGCTCCTATGAGCGGAGCTGGCACACCTGTCCTTTGTGTTCCCCTCCTGCAGCCCGAGATCGGGCGCCCAAAACCGGAGCACAGGGGACCCTCAAGCCTCCAGGGTCGCATACCAGCTCGCACACGGCCTCGGATTGCCCCCCAAAGACTCCAGGTCCCCGGGGAGCAGAGGACGACCTGAAAGCCCCACTGGGACGCTCGTCGACCTTGGAGCAGCGCCCTGCAAGAGGTCCAGGTGTCCTAACCACGCGTTGCGGGGAAACAACTCCCTCGGACAGTGCGGATGGCGGAGTGCAGATTATTACACCGGCAGGCCCAAGGCAGAGTCTCCTCTTAGCCAAGGACCCCGACCACTTTTTGTGAACTCCTTAGATACCCTAACTGTACGAGCCCAAACCCGGCTCCCCCAGTTCCTTGAAACTAGTCTGGACAAGGTAAAAGGGAGATACCATCGGAGTTAAGCCAGGATTCACGTGTCACAAGCCTACATAGTTAAACAGTGGCCATTTAGCAATAGACCCGTGGTCATACCCCGCTGAGCATAATGGGGTTTCCGCCTTGGTCCTGTTAGAGATACTTAGCATATTCTTTTAGGTGACGCAGAGTCTAGGTACAAGTCCCGAGGCTCCTTCTTTGGGGCTCTGGGTTTCCATTGGCATGCCGTTCCCATAGATGCTAGGCATATAGCTCAAAGTCCACAGTCCGACCCAAGATGGCTCTTGCTCTCCAGATAGAGCCGGTGACATTTCCTCCTTCACAGGGTCCCCACCTGGGCCGTCCTGCTCCGCTGAGGGCCGCCGCTGACTCATCAGCAGAGTTCCCGGGACGCCTGCCCACGGCCGGCAAACCTCTCGGTGGGCTCCCTGCAGAGCCGAGGGCAGCCAGAGACCAGCGGCCCCAGGTTCCCGGCGTGCCTCAGGCTTCCGCCGCCGAGTCCGGCCTGGAGGCTGTTTCTGCAGGCTTGGGTGCGGGCTGCGTCCCTGGGAGCCAGAGTCGGAAACGCCAGCGTCTCCCGGCCGGTGCTTGGACCCATGCAGGGCGTGGTCCGCCTGGTGTGTCTCAGTTCCGGTGTGACGTGTTGAGCAGCCGGCCAGTCTGGCTTGCATAGCATCGGCCCGGCCCGCTGGCAAGTGAGCAGGCTCCGTCTTGTCCACACCTTCACCGACACCTGTTACTCTGTTTCTGGATGTTTTTTTTTTTTTTTTCCTGGCTATGTATTTTGTTCCTGGGAAAGCACATTAGGGAGCAGGGGCCGCGCACACTACACATACACACTAAGTAAGTAACTTCTATTATACTGATAAAGATTATTCAAAATGGGCCAAGTAATTAAAGTGCAGTTTTATCTTCAATTACAAGAATTCTCAGAATGAATTCCCCCAGAGAGATTGTGGGGGGATTTACACAATGTCTATGCCATGCAAATCTCTGGGCTTTTGTGTTCCTGGAGTCTTATTCTGACATCCCACCTGCTGTATTTGGGGGTACTTGGAGGCGGTGCCCCCAGAGATGGGGCGTCATGAGAAGAGGGGGTAAACTGGCACTTCCCGGGTGGTCTAGTGGTTAAGACTCCCAAGGAGGCCTGGGTTTCATCCCTGGTGGGGGAACTAAGATCCTACAAAGGGAAGTGAGTGAAATCCGCTCAGTCGTGCCCGACTCTTTGCGACCCCTTTGACTTATTTTTGGGTCATGTATGGATGTGAGAGTTGGACTGTGAAGAAGGCTGAGCGCTGAAGAATTGATGGTTTTGAACTGTGGTGTTGGAGAAGACTCTTGAGAGTCCCTTGGACTGCAAGGAGATCCAACCAGTCCATTCTGAAGGAGATCAGCCCTGGGATTTCTTTGGAAGGAATGATGCTGAAGCTGAAACTCCAGTACTCTGGCCACCTGACGCAAAGAGTTGACTCATTGGAAAAGACTCTGATGCTGAGAGGGATTGGGGGCAGGAGGAGAAGGGGACGACAGAGGATGAGGTGGCTGGATGGCATCATGGACTCCAAGGACGAGAGTCTGAGTGAACTCCAGGAGATGGTGATGGACAGGGAGGCCTGGCGTGCTGGGATTCATGGGGTCGTGAAGAGTCGGACACGACTGAGCGACTGAACTAAACTGAACTGACTTATAATCCATGGAGTTCTCCAGGCCAGAATACTGGAGTGGGTAGCCTTTCCCACAAGCCACTGGCAAACTGCTAGGTGGGAAGACCCTGATTCTTGATCAGTGATGCTTTCAAGGAAAGATGTTGATCAAAAGGGGAAAATGTGGAATTCATTAAGGAATAGTCAGCTAACCTTTGGAGTTAAGGCTGCCCGTAGGACAGCCCGTTAAGACAGGCTCGTACCCTCCTTGCATGTCAGTTTCCCTAAGGGGAAGAGACTTCTACCTGCTTTCTGGCAGGAAGAAGAAAACTTCCCTCTGCCCCTGCCCCCAGCAGCCCAGCTAATTTGGAAGATTCCATGCTTTGCGCCTCCAGTGGACTCTGGCTGTCAGAGCCCCACCCAGATTGTTTGCCTGGGAAACAAGCTCCCAGGGCCTGTTCTCCGGATTTGCCTGTGGTGGGCCTTTCTCTGTGCGTTCTGAACTCTGGTCCCTCCACTGTTTTTATGATAGCTAATCTGAGGCTTGAAGTGGTATGTCTTTGTGGCTAATGGTATTGAGGATCTTTCCATTTGTTCTTTAGCTGTTCGTGTACCTTCTTTGGTGAAATGTGTTGCCCACGTGGAAAATCAAGTTATTATTAAATTACAGATCTTTTTATTCAGCTGGTAAAGAATCTGCCTGCAATGTGGGAGACCTGGATTCAAACCCTGGGTGGGAAGATGCCCTGGAGAAGGGAAAGGCTACCCACTCCAGTATTCTGGCCTAGAGAATTCCATACACACTCCATGGGGTCGCAAAGAGTCAGACACGACTGAGCGGCTTTCACTTATTTATTCCTCGTTTGCTGCTGAAAACAACTGGCTATCATACTATTACAGCTGACAGAGGCTTCCTTAGTTAGCCTTGAGCTGCGCAGACTCTGAAAGCCCCGATGCATTTACTCAGGTTGACCTAGTCAGGTTCCAGGAGCTCGGTTCTCCAGGACAGGAAGCTTTTCATCCTATTGGGGTTGTTAAAATCATTTCAAAGAAGAGTGTGAAATTTGGCTTAACTTGAAAGTCTTCTAACTAGTGAAACCTATTTAATTGCTATTTTTGCAGGGACTAAAAGGGGATAAGTATATGGAGCGGTTTGAAAGGCAACTTGGCTCGGTGTGGGAGCCAGGGACGCGGAGGCTCTGCCCGCACCGGGCCTTTGTACAGTGTGGCGGCCTCTTTCCTTACCGAGTTCAGAACCGCCACCTCCCCTGCGCAACGGGGGTGCCTGGGCCCCCGCTTTGGGCTGCAGCCGCGCCCCTCTGCGGAGAGCAGCCCACGGACAGGCGCTGGTGGCCTGCAGACGTCCTGGCACAGCGGGCTCACTAGCCGGAGGCCGGCCCGCGAGAGCCCAGTCGCTCGCGGGAGGCCCCGACCGCCCGCGCGGGGACCGGGGCCGCAGGGAACCGGGAGCTTCGGCACTGATCCGCCGGCCCACCCGCCTCAGGTTCAAGGGGGGACCCCGCCCAGCCGGGCTTCCCGTTGATTGGCTGGGCGGGAGAAAGGCGGGCGGTGACTGGGTGCGCCGGTGGCCGCGCCTTCTTCCGGAGCCGCCGGGCGGCGAGCGGAGGCGATTGGTGCGGACGCTGGCGCGCCGCGCCCCCGACGTCACTACCCGGCGTGCCGCGCGCCGCGCTTGCCCTCCGCCCGCTGATGTTTTGGCCCATCCAAGATGGCGGTGCAGGAGTCGGCCGCTCAGCTCTCATGACCCTGAAGGTGCATGGGGTCGGGGGCACCCAGCGAGAGAAAGACCGTAGCCGGCGGTTGCGTCCAGCTCTCGTCCCGGAAGCTGCTGACGGATGGCTTCCAGCCTCTCATTAGGGACCTGTGCGGAGAGGCCTCACGACCGCGGGGCGTCACCAAACCTGAAATACAGCCCTTGCCGCGCGGCCGCCAGTTGCGTGACCTTGGATGGCCGCTTAGCCAAGTCGACGTAGACTGCAGTGGAACCGCCGTTCCTGGGAGAGGGACCGCAGGAGTTCTTGCTGGTTAGTAGAAGATTCGACGCTGACTGGCTGCAGTGAAACAGCTGGGAGTAAATTCCTTCAGCGGCCAAGGCTGTAACGTTCCCAGGAGCGCTGCAGCTGAGCCTGAGTTCCTTGCCCCGGGGGTCAGGGAGCGTCTCTGCTCCTGGAGGGCCCAGCCTCCCTGTCCACCAGAATGGTGACCGGCGGGGGGTGCGATGTGGCAAGCCTGCCGTGAGCGCTGGTCGCTTCTCGGCAGACCTCGGAAGGGTCCTCAGCCCTCGGAGACTGTTTCCTCTGCTCAGGGTGCAGTGCGGGCTCTGGCTTGGGAGGTAGCTGCTACACTCCTTACTCCTTGAGCCCTGACGGGAAGGGACGGAGGGAAGCCCTGCGCCGCGGGCGTGAACCAGACGCCTGTTCGCTGTTCCCCGCTTGTAGGGCGTGGTGTTTTTATACGCAACTCAGGCAAGACCCTGCAACTCAGAGGCCAGGGTTCTCTGCTGCCCCACGCACCCAACTAAGTGCCCCCCCCCCCAAAAAAAAAGTATGAGTAGGGAGCTATTAGCTGCTGACCATGATCTCAGATCCCATCAGGCCCGCCGTTCAACTGACAGACGAGAAAGCTGAGACACCAGACGGTGGGAAACACCAGACAGGAAGGATGTCTCCTCCAAGTCCTCCTCTCTCAGTTCATAATCATGAACGCAGTTTGAGTTCCAAACCTATTAAATAGACTTTGACTGAAGTCGTCACGCAGCCTTCCCAGGTGGCTCGGTGGGAAAGAATTCACCTACCAGTGCAGGCGACACAGGAGACGTGGGTTCGATGCCTGGGTCAGGAGGGTCCCCTGGAGGAGGAAATGGCAGCCCAACTCCAGTGTTGTTGCTGGAGAGTCCCATGGACAGAGGCGTCTGTGGGGTCGAAGAGTCGGACACGGCTGAGCGCACAGGCGCAGAGGAGGCGTGCCGACATTCCTAGAGGCAGAGAGATATTCCAGAGTCCTCTCAGGTGATCCTGCCAGATGAAAACGTTTGGCTTCTTTATTGGAATGAGTCTGGAAAGTAGAATTTTCACGAGGTGCTCTGTGCATTTTTCCCGTACAGATTGTGTAGATCATGCAGGATAATCCTCTCCTCTTTGACACAGGTGTCGCTGCTGGTGAGCCTTTCTCGGGACGAGCTCCCAGTGGGCGATGAGGAAGTTTCTCTGGGAACGAGGACTGCTTGGTTGGGAAGCAGAGTTAGAGCTCAGGAAAGCGGTTGCCTCAGGAGGTCTGCTGGTCTCACCTGAGTAGGGTGCAGGGGTGCGTGGGGGCCGAGGCCGGTGCTGGAAGGCTGTGCTCCAGCGAGAAGGCAGGTCCTCCCGCAGGCAGTGGGGGCCAGCATGGCGCGGGCAAGCCTCCTTCAGACGGGAGGGGGTGGGGGCGGCAGGGCGCGGCCCGGGCTGAGGCTGCTGGCTCCCTCTGACCTGCCCTCCTCCCCGACCCCAGGCCTGGGGACCCTGGGGCGCGTCTCTGCAGTGGGGGCTGCAGGAGGCCCAGCAGCAGCCCTGGCCTCCGCCCGCCAGGCGAGAGCTGCTGG
>SJYC01092372.1:0-14346 GCA_006408675.1 Madoqua kirkii | reverse complement strand
AGGGGGTGGGGGCGGCAGGGCGCGGCCCGGGCTGAGGCTGCTGGCTCCCTCTGACCTGCCCTCCTCCCCGACCCCAGGCCTGGGGACCCTGGGGCGCGTCTCTGCAGTGGGGGCTGCAGGAGGCCCAGCAGCAGCCCTGGCCTCCGCCCCGCCAGGCGAGAGCTGCTGGCCCGGCAGCCCTGGCTGTGGGGAAGGCGCTCTCCCCGCAGCGCGGCCGGGGCCCTGGCTGGCTGGCACAGCTCCCTGGGGTGCTGTGGTGTCGGGCTGTGGCTCGCACCCCCCCCCCCCTCCAGGCCTCAGGGAAGGACGGGTGGAAGCCTGTGAACTGAAAACCCTGTTTTAATTTGTCTTTGGAAGTGTTTTCTGATTGTGAAAGCTATTTGTGTTTATTCTCCAAGTTATTTTGCTGACTGCCCCACTCGGTTTTGAGGTCTTTACTTGTGTTTTCTCCCTTCAGATAACTGAAGGAAAACCGTGTTTTATAGAGGCCTGTCTGTCAGCCCACGAATCAGCGGGGCCCGCTCAGCCAGGATCGGGGACGCGGTGGTGGTGGTGGGAGACCGGCCCTGCCCCTCACTCCTCCCGTGGGTCCCCCCGGGCACCTGGAGCCTCATCTGGGCGCCTCGGCCAGGGGTCGCCCGCGCCCGGCACCCCCGCTCGGCACGCCCGCCCGGCGCCCCCGCCCAGCACCCCGCTTGGCGCGTCGCCCTCACTCTGTCTGGGGTCGGTTCGCCCGTGTTTTAATTCTCCAGAGAAGTATCTAAGTTTTCTGCTTTTAGTGTGGTGACAGTTTCGGTGACCAAGTACTTATCTGCAGTTTAATCCTGGCTTTTGCTTTGCGTGCCAAGTATATGCCTAAAGGTACAACTTGCAGTTCAGTTTTCCAAACTTGGTCTCAGCTGGACTTGGGGATCCGCGTGGTCTCAGGTTTGAGAGGCGTCGGTGGCACGAAGCTCGGGGGCCTTGGAGACAAGGGCGTGGTGGCCGCGGGCGGGTCCTCACGTCCTTTTTCTTTGTGTGCATGCTAAGTCGCTTCATTCGTGTCCAACTCTGCGATCCTATGGACTGTGGCCTTCCAGGCTCCTCTCCAGGGAAGGATACTGGAGTGGGTTACTGTTCCCTCCTCCAGGAGGTGTTCCTGACCCAGGGATCGTTAGATCTCCAGCATTAGCAGGCGGGTTCTTTACCACTAGCGCCAGTCGGGAGCTTTTTATTTCAGGTTCTGTGATCAGAGAGTGACCGCCTCTCCCACAGACACTTGGAGCGCGGTGGCCCTCCTGTTCGCGGGTCCAGCCTCGTACACCTGCCAAGTGCTGTCTGCTGTCAACTGAGAGCGCCCCTGGCCCAGCCTTGGCCTCCCAGAGCCCGCAGACCTAGCACTTGGCTGGAAGGCCCTCTCTGAAGCTCCGTGCCCACCCTGCACGGCCTCCCAGCCCAACACTGCCGCGTCGCTTGCTGGCGCTGGGGCGTGGGGCTCCATGGAGGAGAGCCGACGCGTGTCCTCTGCCCGGGCCCTCCCGCAGAGACGCAGCCTGCCGGGCAGGTGCTCCGCGCGCTCGGCAGGCTGCCTGTACGTTAAGTGCTGCTGCATCTTAAGCAGACTCAAGCCTGGGGGAGAGAGCTTTCTGGGCTCCAGTTCCCTGTGTAGCTGTGGGAGCCAGCGCCGACCCTAGCCACGAGCAGTGCTGGCTGAGGGCCCTGCCGCCGCCACGCGCTGCAGGCCCGGGCTTCGGGCGGGTCTGGCATGACCACGCCCACCGAGCTTGTCACCTCTGTGCTCTACTGAGGCTCAGACACGGCTGGGGCACACTCAGGGAGTGTGAATCCGCGTAGGTGCCTCCCGTTTCGGTGCGCACTGTTTGGGTGGCCATGCGGAGGGCCGGGTGAGGCCCCGTCGGGTCGTCCCCGTCGCACACTGGGTGGAGGAGGCCTCACTTTGGGGACTTGGGGTTCAAGGAGGTACTGCGAGGGGGGAGGGCCCATGGGGCGGGCTGGCGGGTTTGGGAGGAGCCACATTGGCTGAGTTGAAATCTTGGTAGGCCTGACCCTGAAGGCTTGTGGTCCAGCTGGAGCAGGCATCTCCAGGCGTCCCTGAAGCCCTGTAGAGGGCAGGGGCACTGCATGCCTGGGGCAGGGAAGAGACGGCGTGGGGGCCTGGGCAGAAAAGGCCTGGGGCGGATGTCTGCACCTGGCCGAGCAGAGCAGATTCCCTGGCCACGGGCAGGTATTCTTGGGTGCCCGTCGCTCAGAACCTTTAGGAAAGGAGAGCTGCTCACTGTTGGATCCCTGCTAGCTGTCACTGAATAGCTAAATGGCGCTGATAGGGACCGCTCAGTTCCTAAAGGGATCCTTTGGTAACGGTCTCTCTCTGACTCTGGGATGTGTCACGCTGAGTAGAGGGACCCTGGCTGCCCAGGGGCCTCATGGACCAGAGACCCAGCCATCACCCCCGCCCCTTCCCTCTCACAGCTGCAGCCCTGCCCTTGTGGGCGAGCTGCCCCTTCTCAGCGGGTCACCGGCCCCACCCGAGCAGGCCTCTCCTGGGCCCGGGCCCCCTCCGCACCTCGCCCCGTGGCTCTCCCTGGGCCCTGCCCGTCAGAGCGGGCGTCCAGATGCCCCAGCAGCGGCCGGGCCTGTACGCTGCCGCCAGGACGTGGCCCCGGCCTCGCCCTGGTTTCTTCTTTCTGTCTTCATGCCGCGTCTGGTGCTTTTTCTGTCAGACCCTCCTTGGGCCCCTGGTCCTTGGGGCGGGCGCTGGGGCCTGCTGCTCCGGGTGGGCCTCCGCTCTGTGTGAGGGGCCCGGCGGGTACTGGCGTCTACCTATTGTTGAGAGCGGCGATCTGGGTGTGAGGCCTCAAGGGTCCTTTCCAACCCTCGCCGCCCACCTGCACCCCCCTCCTCTCTGAAGGGTCCGCTGATGGGGAGGAGGGTCTGCTCACGGCCCCGGCCTGAAGGCGCACGCTGTGACCTTCTGGATGATGAGGGGGCAGCCTCTCGGGCGCCCTCTGAGACGGCTGCCATCCGGCCTCGTGCACTGCTGGCTTCCAGGCTGGCTCTGCCCCACTGCTGCCCAGGAGGGCTCTGGCAGCGCCTCCAGGTTCACCCTTGGCAGGCTGTGCTGCCCGCCTCGCCCCTGCCGGGCCCTCCTCTGGACCAGCTCCCCCTGGCTCCCACAGCGCTGCCCCGCCGGGCCCTCCCAGGCTCCTGGCGCCGCCTCACTCCCCCATCGGGGCCGCTCATGGCCCTGGTGATCCTCTCTGAGCACCCCCTTGCGTGCCCTGACTCCCAACGGGACCCCTTCCAGCCCCAGAGCGGTGGCCTGGAGCCTGCCCGATGCCCCGTCTGGTCTGCCCAGCTTAGCAGCTGGGGGTCTAAACTTTTTCTCATGCCCGCCTCCTCCCCAGACCCGCACCCCATCGCCCTAGTCCCGGTGGGGAGACTTGGCTGAGCCAGCCCGAGGGCTGCGCCACGGAGCCCTCCTGGACCCCCTCTCCCAGCTCGCCCCGCCTCACTGCCTGCAGGACAGACTCGCACTCTGGCCGCCTCTGGCCCTGGCTCCCGGGCTGTGGGGCGGCCCTCACTGTCCCGGCTCCACCACGCCCGCACAGCCGCAGCGGGGCCGTCCTTCTGGCCTGGCAGCTCCCGTCTCGCTTGGACTGAAGTCCATTGTGGTTCAGATGGTGAAGAGTTGGCCTGCAGCACTGGAGACCCGGGGAAGGCACTCTGGAGGAGGAGATGGCAGCCCACTCCAGTGTGCTTGCCTGCAGAATCCCTGCTGGGCTCCTCCATCTCCCCATCTCTCCTCCCCCACTTCCTGCCCCCCTTCCCCATCTCCCTTCCCCTTCTCCCCTCCCCCACCTCCTCCCCTTTCTCTTCCGCGTCTCCCCTCCTGCTACCCCTCCCTTTGTCCCTGAGCCACAGCGGCCTCCCCTCCGCCACAGGACAGCCAGCACTGGGGGCCTCACAGTCTGTGCTGCTGTTTACTTTGTGCAGAATCCTGTCCCCCGTGTCCCTGTGGCTTGTCGCCCTTGCTGAGGTGGGCCGGTGGCATGTGGAAAGACTCCTGTGAGGACCCCGGCTGTCAGGGCGAGGGGGCCACAGAGGTGCCAACGGTGCCCTTTCCTCCTCCAGCTTTGTCCATCTCACCCCATGCCCACAGGCGGGGACCAGAAACATCATTTTCCTAAGAAGCCTGTTTAGAAATAGGGGTTTTCAGCCCTGCTGTCCTTCACGAGCCTCTGCAGGGGTGTGTGTGCCGGGGGAGGTCAGCCCAGGACAGGGAGGGCCGTCTGCTGTGTTTAGGCTGCAGCCCAGAATCTCAGAAGACTCCTTCAGCTTTGTGATAAATATCTGGAAACCTCCTCGAGGTTCTTGTGCAAGATAAAAGGCCTCGTGCCACTGGCAAAACGCTTCCTTCCCGTGCTTGCGAAAGTGGTGGGAAACGTGATGACAGAGGGAAATGCACTTCTGTGTCAGCAGATTCGATGAGGAACCCATGGCAGACCCTGGAGCAGGCGTGGAGCCACACGTCCCGAGGCAGACGGCAGTGTGTGGGAGGGCGGCTGTAGAGCCGGACGGGAGCTGCAGAGGCTTCCTGCAGGCCTCAGCAGAGGGTGTTTGCCAGGATCTGTTTCAGGGTCACTTTCTGTGAGCCACTGAAGGGCAAGGAGGTGCTGGAGGAAATAATTTACCATCAGCTAATTAAGTGGAGAAATCCTGTCATCTTAAAAGCTGTATTGCAGCAGGTTACCAAGGAAACAGTAAGTAGATTAGCTTGTATTTGTTTTGGGTGCTCTGGGTCTCCTTCTGGCACAGGGGAGCTTTAGTGGAGGCGTGTGGGAGCGCGTTCTCTGACCAGGGCTGAACCTGAGCCCCCTGCATTGGGAGCGCAGAGTAGGCTCAGCCACCGGGCCCCCAGAAGGTCCCGAAACCAGAGTTCAAAAGCAAATGACAGACCTTAAAAAACCCACCACCTGCGAACCGTGAAGAGCTCCAGCTGATGAGAAAACTCCCCGACCCGCTTCCTCGTGGAGCACTGCAGGACCACGGAGGCGCGGGAGGAAAGCATGTGGAGCTGGACCATGAACTCGCTCTTCTGTGGAAAGGATGACTGGGTAGTCTGCACCAAGTAAACAGATTAGAAAAGAATTCCCACAAAGGAAAACTCGGGACCTGATGGCTTCTCTGGTGAAATCTGTTAAATGTCTAAAGAGGAAGAGGCGTTGCTCCCTCACAAGAACCAAAGTACGGGAGAGGAAGAGCACTCGAGCTTAGTGAGGTTGGTTTTACCCTGATAGCAGGACCAGACAGACGGACCGCAGGGAAACTGCACCAGCCTCATGAATGGATGCAGGCGCCGACCTCCTCAGCAGTGCCTGCAGACTGGGCTGGCCACACAGGGAAAGGGTCGCGCTACAACTAAGTGGGCTCATCCCGGGAATGCAAGGTTGGCTCCACACACAGAAGCCAGTGCATCGCCACCCCAGAAACGCAGAGGACGAAAGCGCACGACCATCTCGCAGGCAGGTGAAAGCACGGAGCAGACCTGTCGCCGACTCGGGATAGAGCGGAAGCCCTCAACTCGCTAAAGAGCGTCTCTGAGAAAACCGCAGACGCCATCCCACGCTGTGGTGAGACTCGGAAAGGTCAGCAGAAAGACAGGGTTGTCCACTCACCGCTCCCGTTCAGCGTCGCCCTGGAGACCCTCGGGGGCTTAGGCGAGAACACTAAGCAGCGGGCGGTGAGACTGGAGAGTAAGCAGGGAGAGTGTGCGGATGCCGTGGTCGTGAGCGTGGAAGGCCCTGAGGAACACGCGTGCGCGGCGCCCACAGGTCCCCTGAGCTGGGAACCCGGCTCAGAGCAGTTTCGCACGCAAGACCGGCAGGTGAAGACGACTCTCACTTTCCAGCCTAGAAACGAGCAGTGGGAGGGAAACGGAGGAGATGACTTCGTTTATAGTGAAATGATGATGGGCTGAGTGTCATTAACCGAGAAAGCCTGTACTTCAGAGGATGCCGTTTAAAGAAGAAAAGAGACTACTTCCAGGGGGAAAATGTTTGCAAACAACTTCCGAGGCTTCAGTGTGCAGGACATGTGAACACCTCTTACAGTTCAACAGCATGAAGACAGGTGAGCTGTGAGGGTGAGCAGACGGTTACGGGGAGACTCTTCTGGAGAGAGAGACAGATGGCTGGTAGGCATAGCGGAGAGGCAGGCACTGTTGTCCGTGGAACAGCGAGGCCCCAGTGGACGCCCACAGGAGCACCTGATCAGAAAGACGGGCAGGAGGCTTGTTGGATGAGGACACGGAGACACCAGAATCCTGGGCCTCGCTAAGAAGCGCAGCATGGCGCCACGGCTGAGGAGAGCCGTCTAGTGAGACAGTTACCACGCGGCCCAGCAGGTCCCCCTGAGCAAGGTGCGGACAGGCCCAGACAGAGCCCGTGCAGGTGCCTCTACAGGCGGCAGCAGCCTCAGCGTCTGTCTCTCCCAGCGCAGAGGCGGCGCGGGTCCCGTAAGGGGGTGCCGCTCAGCCGGGAGAAGGAGTGATGCACACTGCGTCGCAGGCTGGGCCTGCGAGCCTGGCGCTCAGGCCACGCGTGACGCGCCACCGAGCCCGCGTTGATACGAAGTGTCCAGCATGGGCAGGTCCGCCAGGGGGGCAGGACTTCCATAGGCGGGAGTTTCTATTTCGGGTGAGGAGAATGTTCTGAAGGCAGATGGTGCTGATGGTTGCGTGGCCTTGGGTCATAGTGAACCCCGCTGGGCTGTACACCTGAGTCACAGGGTGACTTCCATGGCATCTGAGGAGTGGGGGGGGGCGCTCGCTCTGCAGGCAGTGGAGCCACCGCTGCCACGTGGGCTTCACAGGCTGCCCAGGTCTGGAAGGGGGTTTGCTGTTGTCAGTGGCGCCCCTGCCAGCCCCTGCCCTGCACCCCCTCGGTGTCTTGCATGCTCTCAGCACGCGGGCTGCAGGCCGGGTTGGCGTGCGGGCCGGGTTGCAGATCCCAGGCCTCTCAGCGCCCTGAGGCGTCTTCCCAGTGTGCTTCGTGTCTGCCGCCGGTCCCCTTGCAGAGACGCTACCCCCTCCCCGAGTCCCGTCTCCTGCAGGCAGTGGTTGGAGGCCAGGTGTGCCTGCTCCCTCCAGAAGCCGCATCTGGAGGCAGGCGCGCCTCCACTGAGGGCTGAGCCCCTGGCTGCACGTCTGCCCGGGTCTGTATCAGCTGCTGGTGCCAGGTGCTGCGTGAGCAGTCACCTCCTGAGCTGGGGCCCCCAGGAGCCTCCACTTTGCTGACAGGAGTACTGAGTCCAGAGCAGGTGGGCCAGGGGAGCAGTCGGTGGTCTGCGCAGGGGGCCTGTGCCATCCGCCGCTAGCAGGGGCCTGAACGCCCTGTCAGGCCATCGCCGTGTCCGCTGGGCCTGCGCTCGTAGCCGATTGTTTTGAGAGCCACCCCCCCACCCTGCCCACAGCCGTCCGGGAGCCCGAGGCCTGGCGGATCAGTTTAGCTTCCCGTTGATGAGCCGAGGCGCGGGCAGCCGTGTTTCCATGCTGAGTGGGAGTGGCAGCCGGGGCAGGCAGCTGGTGGCCTTGCCGGGTCTCCCAGCCAGTCCCCGCCCCGGCCCTGCCGTCTCCCGGGAATCTCTGCTCCTGGGAAGCCTCCGTGCCCTGCACAGCACCTGGCACGGGGTCGGTTCCTCCTGAGTGTCAGGGCAGCCGGCGGGGCCTCCGCGAGCAGTCCTTGCTCTGGGCAGGGCGGGTTTGGGGCAGCCCCTGCACAGCTCCGCGCAGGCCTGGCCTGTGGGCAGCGTGTGCTGGCAGGGAGCCCCCCTCTTGGTAGGGAGTCCCTCCCGGAGTGCCCAGGGCGCTGTGACCCCAGTGGCGTCCGTGGGTGGCCTGCCGTCCCGTGTTCTGGGGAGTGGGCATCCTCTGAGAGTCCATCTGCCTGTCCTCTCTTGTTTCCTGACCGCCGTGTCCAAGGGGCTGCTTCCTGTCCGTGCTCCCGGCCTCCTCAGCGTCCCAGCCGCTGTGCCGGGGCCGTCACGGGGCCGTTGTGGGCTTTCCCGCCCCCAGCGTGGATCTGCCGTTTGGTCTTTGCCTTGACTTTGCCTTGTTCTAGGTGAACTCGGGGGCGCTTCTGTTCACCAGCACGTGGGGGTTTCTGGGGAGAGTGGAGGCTGCCCTGCGTCTCAGCGGGTTGGGTGCGTGTCAGCCTTTGTGTCCTTGTCTGGGAGCACAGGTGGCCCTCGCTCACATGGGCCTTTTGTGGGGCTCAGGCAGGTTTTAGAGGAGACACATTTTTAGCGAATGAGAAGCCGAAGCCTCTTGCTTCCAAAAGTGCCGCGAAGGAGGCCGCCCCTTGCGCTGATGCAGCGGCCTCCCGCCTCCCTTTCCTGCAGGTGCCCTACGAGACCCTGAACAAGCGCTTCCGCGCCGCGCAGAAGAACATCGACCGGAGACGAGCCACGTCACCATGGTGGTGGCTGAGCTGGAGAAGACGCTGAGCGGCTGCCCCGCCGTGGACTCTGTTCTGCCCTGCCCCCAGCCGCTGGCACCCGCGGGCACCCCCTCCCCGGCTGCCCTGGGGGTGCTGTGCGGAGGCTGGTCCCCGGTCCTGCTCTGGCCTCTGCCGCCACGAGGCTGCCTTCCCAACCCCCTTCCGGCTCCCGTCTCCACGTGTCCTGGGCCCAGGAGGGAGCAGGTTTATCATTTCTCCCGTTTCACCTCAAAACAGCACACTGACCTTCCTGTTTCTGAGAATGGCAGATATACCCCCAGAGTGAGATAAGATTTTTGAAAACATTTTATCAAAAATATCGGGAGCTCGTGAGACAGGAATCATCAGGTTTGGAGAACACATGGTCTGGGGTGGGATGGAGCAGGTGAGGGACCCCTGCTGCCTTGGGAGAGCCCCCACTGCTGCCCAAAGGGCCTCCCTGGCCTGGGCCTCGGGCCATTAAAAGCGGGGGTCTGATGGCAGAATCACTGCACCTCGGGCGAGAGAGCCCAGAAGCGGTTTGCCCTGCAGGTGTTGGCACCTGGGTTCACAGCGTAAACTGTGCGCCGTGACTCCAGCCCCAGCCTCCGTCTGGTAGGCGTGGTCCCGGCAGCTGCTGCCTCCAGGCCCTCCCGGGTGGAGGCTGCCTTCCGTCTGAGCCTCGGGTTGTTCAGCGACAGTAGCCAGCACAGTGGGAGGCGATGGGTACACAGGACACTGTGAAGGGGACTCGGCAGGAATGGGAGATCCGCACAGACTTCAGAGGCAGAAACCAGCAGACACCACACTTCACTGTGTTTAAAGGATGAAAAAACAGCTCGGAGATATCTGCAGGGAATAGAAAGTGCAAGTGGTTTGAAGTTAAAAACAACCAAGTAAAAATTCAAGAAAAGAAAGATAACAGATGAAAAACTCGATTTGCTTACAACAAATATGTTAACATTTAACAATCAGATGCGGCTAAAAAGAATTAAAGAGCTGGAAGATGGGTCTGAGGAAATTACCTGGGGTACAGCACAGAGATGAAAAGAGGGCGAGAGATTGGCGAGTCGGGCGAGCCTGCCGTGGGCCCTGAGTGCAGGGAGAGTGACTGGGAGGTTTTCACTGACGGTCCGCAGCTCAATCAATGCAAACAAGCCTACCTGGGATGTTCACTCAGTGAGACGGAAGAACTTAGAACAGCAAGTAGAGGAGAGGCCCTTTGTCAAGGAGCAGCAAATGCCCTGACAGCTGACTTCCTGATGGTGGAATGTGCTGGAAGCAGCCAAGGGCTGACCAGGACTCCAGACCTGGCGTCCAGTGTGTAGGCACCAGCCACCGGGGTCACTGGCATCCCTGTGGAGAAGTCACGGACCTGGTGCCAGGGTCCCACAGCCACACTTTAGGTGGTCGCCAGTGGCTGCTGTGTGATGAGCGGGCACAGAACACTGCCGCTTGGCCATCTTAATTCTGAACAAATAGCCTTTAGTTCAGAGAGAACTAAATAGAAAGTATTTAGAGAAAGTATCACTAGAGAAAGCATTATAAAAGATAAACGACAGGTCATAATGACAAACGGGTTCAGTAACTGCGAAGCTGGACAAAGGTAAAGCTCTCCACCTTGGGCAGTGCCACCTGAGTGCCCAAACAGAAAGGAACATCCCTGTGGGGAAGGGCAGGCCCTGCCTTTGCCTTGGAAACGGTAGCTCCTCCCCTCCCGTGTGGCCCGGGGGCCTGTTGCCCCCTCTGGCCTCCCTGCTGCCTAGCCGTTGTGGTCCGGTAGGCGGTCCAGGTGGGAGTCCGGTGGGTGGTCTAGGTGCGTGGTCCGGGTGGGAGTCCGGTGGGTGGTCTAGGTGCGTGGTCCGGGTGGGAGTCCGGTGGGTGGTCTAGGTGCGTGGTCCGGGTGGGAGTCCGGTGGGTGGTCCAGGTGCGTGGTCCGGGGGGGGGTCTGGTGGGTGGTCCAGGTGCGGGTCCGGTGGGCGGTCCCGGCGGCCGTTGGCAGCGGAGACCCTGAGCTCTTGTGCTGGCACAGGCGGTGGAGTCCATCCAGGCGGAGGACGAGAGCGCCAAGCTGTGCAAGCGCCGGATCGAGCACCTCAAGGAGCACAGCAGTGACCAGCCGGCGGCGGCCAGCGTGTGGAAGAGGAAGCGCATGGACCGCATGATGGTGGAGCACCTGCTGCGCTGTGGCTACTACAACACGGCCGTGAAGCTGGCGCGCCAGAGCGGCATCGAGGTGGGCGCGGACGGGGCCCTCGCCATGTCCTGAGCTGGGCAGCCCCTCCCTGGCGTGATGACTTGGAGGAGTGGGGGTGTGGACGGGGTCGCCCCTGCCACCATGCGCCAGAGGCCTCCTGTGCCCGCTCCTCGTGTGTGAGCCTCTTTCTGGGCTGGCGTGCTTTCTGCCAGTCCTCTGTGGTGGCCCCAGGGTGCAGGTATGGAAGCGCTCAATGCCCCAGGCCGCCTGTGGTGGTGATCGGGCCGCCGGTGCCCTGCGCCGCCCCTGCGGGTCCACCTGCCTTCAGGCTGCTGGCTGGGGCGGTGGCGCCCCAGTGTCCCAAAGGCGGCCTTCACCGCGGCGGGCATAGCAGTCAGGCGTGCCTGGCAGGAGTGTGTGGCCGCCCCGCATGCCCACCTCCCAATGACTGGAACTTCTGGTGGGAGCACCTTTGTTGAGGTCGATGTCGTCTCTGCGTCCCGGGTCCCGCCCCAGCCAGCTCCTCTGTTGCACTTGGGACCCCCAGGCCTGAGCCTCCTTGCCCTTGTGTCCTCAGGCCCCCCGGCCCCCACCACAATGCCCTCCCCATCCAGTGTGCGTGGCTCCCGCCCTGGGCTGACAGGGCTCAGCCTGGTGTCTCCAAACCTGGTGTGACCCTGCTCCCGTCCCAGGAGGTGCTTGGGGTCTCCAGTATCGTGCCCAGCCCAGCTGCTTCCCACGGGGTCCTGTCCTCGCCTAGTTACAGCTCCAGGCCTCTCCTCCAACATGGCTGATACACTGGTCGAGGGGTCTGGGTTGGGCGTTCTCCCATTTGTACCCCAGCCCCGGGCAGCTACTCGAGCTGGGCGTGCCCGGGCCCAAGCTCCTGCTGTGGATGACAGGGCTTCTAATCTCAGCTTGGTGCCCAGTGGTGCCCAGCGCCCAATCCCCCGCCCACCATGCCAGCTTCCGCCTCACCATAGGCTCTGCCTGCCTCTCCTCAGCACAGCTTGTCTGTCTGTCAGGCTTCACTCCTGCACCCTCCCCTGCACCTGCAAGGGTGTGGCCAGGCTCCTCCACCCACGCTGGCGGGTGATGCCCAAGCTCCCTGTGCCTCCTGACCCCAGGTGTGCTCTGTGCGGGGGGAGCATGAAGCCAGACCAGATGTGGTGAAGGTGAGCTGTCTGCAGAGGCGCAGAGAGGAGCAGCGGGGACCAGGCAGGGGCGGGTGGTCACCTGTCTGCAGAGAGGGGCAGCGAGGAGCGGGCAGTGGCCTCAGAAAAAAGTCAGTTGGCATGAGCGTCTAGGAGCCAGTCCCAGAAGGGGTTTCCCCGTGGAGCCCCCGGCCTCACACTGAGCTCAGAAACGCTGCTCTCTTTCTGAAGCAGACACAGGAGGGCAGCATCCTGGCCTTGGGGTGGGCAGGGCCTCCCAGGAACAGGCTGCAGCTGGGGCTCCTGCTGCTCCTCCAGAGACTGTGAAGCTGGAAGGGCGCACGGGCCACACGGGTGGCCGTGGCGGGCAGCAGGCCTGGTGGAGTCAGCCGCGGCCCCATGTTAGGCGCTTCCGTGGTGGCGCCTCCCGGGAGGGGGCCGTGGGCAGTGCTCGCTCACCGTGGCTCACTCTCGGCGGGCTGGTGTGACATTTTTACCGTGGCTCCCACAGCCCAGGCTCCATGGTCATCAGAGGACTGTCCACAGGAAAGGGAGAGACTTGGAAAGGCTAGACTCTGGGGGTGTGGGCGGGAGAGGCCACCGCCTGCAAGTTAGAAAAGGCCTGGCAAGGATGGGACACGGGAGAGAAGGAAGACAGCGTGTCATCTGACAGCCTAGCCTTGGCCTAGCGGGCAACATTCTGGAAAAAGAAGGCCATGGAGAGACGGCCAAGGGAGCAGCAGCAGAGCGCAGCGACCTCTGTAGGCTGGGCGGGGCGCGGGCCGTGGCAGGAAGCCTTACAGCGCCCTCTGTAGGGCAGGTGGGGTGCGGCGCGAAGCCTTACAGCGCCCTCTGTAGGCTGGGCGGGTCGCAGGTCGCGGCGGGAAGCCTTACAGCGCCCTCTGCAGGGCAGCCGGAGCGCAGCGGGAAGCCTTACAGCGCCCTCTGTAGGCTGGGCGGGTCGCGGGTCGCGGCGGGAAGCCTTACAGCGCCCTCTGCAGGGCAGCCGGAGCGCAGTGGGAAGCCTTACAGCGCCCTCTGCAGGGAAGCCGGGGTGCGGCGCGAAGCCTTACAGCGCCCTCTGTAGGGAGGGCGGGGCGTGAAGGCCAGACTAGCGAGTCCTGGCTGCACAGCCACAGGGCACTTCCTCACCTGAACCCCGTGCTCAGGGCAAAGCAGGGGAGCAGCTGCGCAGGCCACGGCGGGAAGCGTTGGAGTCCGGTGCCGGCCCAGCCACGCTCCAGCCCTCTCTGCCTGGCAGTCAGGACATGAAGCCGAGGAGGGCTCAGGCTGGGGCGGTTGGGGGGCGCATCCTGCAGGCCCTAGCATCTGCCAGCATCTGCCCCTGTCCCTGCCCCTGCCCCTGCCGGGGACATGGGCGGAGCCACTTGCTAGTTTTGCTGTCAGTGCCTGGCTTTGCGGCAGCCTCGTGGGCCGTGTGCCTCCACTGTCTGTCTGTTGACGTGGAGCGGGTAGCCCTTCCTCGCGCTGCGTCCACCAGGAGGGCTCTGCATCCTTCTGCAGCGCAGCTCGTGTGCAGCTCGGCGTGGCGCGCTCCGAGCTGCTCTGCATGGCGCGCCTTGGCCCAGAGCGTGCGGGCGAGGCGGTGTCCTGCCCTGTGCTTTGCGGTCCGAGTGGCCGCAAGGCCGAAGCGGAGGCTCTGGAGACGCAAGAGTCCGGGGCCGCTGTGTGCTGGCTGCCCCTCCACCTCCTGACAGAAAATGGCCTGTCAGTCTGCGCCTGAGGGAAGAGAGACGCCCTTTCTGAAATCTTCCAGTGACCCCTCACTTGTCATGTCGGAACGTCCATTACCTGCCCAGTGTGGCCAGGGGGTCCTTCTCCCAGGCTACGCCAACCTCTTGCTTGGGCCCCACGCTTCCTGTCTTCCACCCTCCCCCACCCCACCCCCCGCACTTGTTGGCACCACAGTGCCCCCCGACTTGGTAGGTGTGCACCCGAGTGCGTGGGCTCACTGCAGTGGGTCCCTGGCTCTGCTGGGCTCCTGCAGCTCAGCGGCCCTGGGCTGGCCCGCACAGATTGCACTCCTCGGGGTGGGAGAGAAGCGGACCGCAGAGTGCAGTCCCCCACTGCCCAGCTGCCCCTTCTCAAAAGCCTGAACTTGAAATCAGTCTGCAGAGTAAAACCCATAGAAATTGCGCGTATGGACTACCGGGGTCCCCGTATGTCGACCCGGTGAGAGCTGGTGGGGCCCCAGGTTCTGGCGGGACCTGGGCTGTCACCTGGCCTGCGCGCTGTGCAGACCCGGCCCGCGGCGGGGTGTCCCAGCGTCGGAGAGGAGGCGCGGGGTGCCAACTGCCTGGCACCGTGCCCGTCCCGCCTTGGGCGGGTCTGGGGTCCAGTACTCTGAGCCAGGGCTCCCTTCACTGCAGGACTTAGTGAACATAGAGATGTTCCTGACTGCCAAAGAGGTGGAGGAGTCCCTGGAGAGGCGCGAGACCGCCACCTGCCTGGCCTGGTGCCATGACAACAAGTCCCGGCTGCGCAAAATGAAGGTGCGAGG
>SJYC01092371.1:0-11499 GCA_006408675.1 Madoqua kirkii | reverse complement strand
ATGAAGGTGCGAGGGCTGCGCCGGGGCGGGGCTTCCGGGGGGCGGGGCTCCGGGGGCGGGGCCGTACCTGGCAGGGCTCTTGGAGGGTCGGGGCGTGCCTGGGCAGAGCTCGCAGAGTCGGGAGGGGCGGCGCCAGCTGCACCAGAGCCTGCTGTTTCGGAGTTGTGTGGATGCATAACCCCCCCCCACTCCGGTTGTTGGGTTTGGTGCGGCTTTGGGGTTGTTATAGAAGAGGGTGGTGATGGGTTTTAGGGAAAATCCTCAACAGGGCACTGTCTGCATTATGGTTTGGACAGATGTTGAGTGGAGTTCTGAAGGCACGTGGTGTGGACCACGCATGGGCTGCTGGGGATTGGAGCCGGGTGGGCCCAGCTCCTACCCACCCACTCACTTACTCAGGAAGGCACCCTGCAAGGAGTGGGTGCCCACCTGTGAGGGTGCAGAGTTCCAGGCTGGGATATTCTCGAACGGAGCCTTACTTGAGACCCAGAAGCAGCTTAAAAAAGAGAACCTTAAACATAAATTGCAGAATTTAAACTTGTTTCCTGAAAGGTGTCAGTGCCTTAGGGCTTGCAGAAATGCTTGATTGTATTAACCTTTCCTGCCTCCGTTAGAAAAACTGTTCTAAACTGAGTGCCTTTAACCCCGCCCCATTGAGCGTGTCGTGTGCACATAGTCACCAGCCAAGGGTGACACTCTCTGCCACTCAGGGCCGCCAAAGCGAGCAGGACGCGAAGACGGGACGGAAAAGTAGAGTGGCCAGTGGCTCCCCTAAAGAGAGTGAGGACCTTGGTATGGAAACCGTAAAAGGAAAGCCAGAGTTGGTATGTAACACGCGCCCGCGCGCTGCTCCACCCCCACGGCTGTGCGCTCGGCGGAGCCAGGGCCGAAGGAAGACGCCTCGGCGCAACAGGCAGTTTCTGCAAGCCCTGCTCCCTCCCCGAGAACACTGCTGCTTGGCCAGGCACGCCACGGGGGTCGGGTTGCAGCGGGGAGCCTTGCACCTGCCGCCGGGGGTGGGCTGGCGGGGTGAGCCCACCAGGGCGCACTCCTGTGCTCTCGCCACGTACCCGGAGGGAGCATAAGTAGCTGTCCAGAGGCTGAGGGGCGCAGCACGCGCTCAGTGCAGAGTGCCGCGAACACAAGCCGGTGTGCGCGCTCTGACCAGCTTGTCCCCTTGTGGGCACACGTGAGCGCCGGTACTTGGTCACACGTGCAGGCTGGGGGCGGGCAGTCAGGGGCCCATGCCAGATGCCAGGGGCCCCTCAGACCCGTGCTGAGCCTCTAGACGAGAAAAGAAGCTTGGAGACTCGCATTTCCTGTCGTTGAGAATGCCTCCATCCAGAGGAGTGAGCGCAGTCCCCTGAGCTGAGGCTCGACTCGCCAGGCCGGCGGGGGCCTCGTGCTGCTGGGTCTGCAGCCTCCGTGGGGCTGTGAGCGGGAGTGCACAGAGCCTCTCAGGCCGCGTGCAACGTGCTCACCAGACGGCCGCAGTCCTTGTCCAGTCTGGACACCTGCGCGTGCCCGCCCTTTCGGGACTGCCTGAGGGTTAACTTGGAAAGCAAAGAGCCACCACAGACGAGGAGACACGTCTCCATGGGTCGGTCTCAGAGCTGAGCCAGGGTTTACTGGTGACGCTCCGCGGCCGGAGCCCCAAGTGGAAGTGGCCAGTGTTCCCTGGGAGGCAGGCAGTGCCCCTCCCCTCCGTCCCCCAGCTCAGCCGTGCTCGTCTGGCCTCTGAAAGGGGCTGGGATTTTCTTCACTGGTTTCTGCGGCACCTGCCACGCCACCCTCGCCCTGCCCCACCCATTTGGGGTCAGGACAGACTGCTGCCCGGGGCGCAGTGCCCCTCACAGAGGGGGAGGTAGGCTTGGGCAGGGAGGCAGACCGCCTTTTCTGAGCCCCTACGGAGTGGATGTGTGGGTGCCAGGTGAGCGGCTCTGCACCTCTGCCGTGCCCGGCGCCACAGTCTGCAGTCAGGCCAGCCCGCGCGCCACTCGGTGCGCCTGGGGCCAGGCTGGGGGCTCGTGCGGGTGCCCTCCCAGGGCCCCTCCAGCCCAGGCGCCTCCCCAGAACGCAGTGTGTGCGCCAGGCGGGGGGTGGGCAGGGAGCGAGGCACGAGGTGGCAGACTTGTGGAAGCAGCAGGCACGAGGCAGTGTTGGTGCCGCCTCGGGGCCTGGGCACTGTGGGCGTGCTGAGCGAGGCCCTGAGGCCGGCCTCCCTGCTCTGCGCGCCACGTGCTGTCTTTCTGGGTGGAAACACTGAGTATTTTCTGAAGCCATGTTGAAGATGTTATGGTCTTAGTTTTGTGGTAAAATAATCCAGTTTTTTCATCTTAGGTCACAAAAGTTAATTTTGCCTGCTTGCACAATATCCCTAGCTGCAGGAGTTTTAGCCCAAATTGGGTTGATACTGCTAAGGTTTCAAAGTTCGCTTGGGCTCCTGATAAGCTACCCCACTGATGCGGCCGTATTAGCATTCCCCCGGGTCATCTGTAGAGGCTGGGGACAGACACCTCCCAGATGGAGCTGGGCCACGGCCGCCTCCCAGCACAGCAGCCCCAGCCCCAGGGCCCTTGCACCCGCGGCACGTTCTGGGCTCTTCCAGGAGCCAGCCCTGACCTGCTTGCTCACCTTTGCCATCTTCGCCCGGTCCTGGCCACGTGCTGAGGCCCCGCCCACCCAGGGCCTCTGAGCTAGCTCGTTCCTGGAGTCGCTGTGGCCCACACTGTGAGGGTCCTCATGCGGGGTTCTGTCCCCCCGGAGCCCTCGGTGTGGCCTGGGGCTGCAAAGAGGAGGCCTGCGGGCAGAAGGGGGTGGCGAGGGCGCTGTGCTGACTCTGCTGACCAGGCTGTCGAGTCTGTGCAGCCAGCTGCGGCTTGGGAGCACCCCTGCTGCTCCTCACCCCACGTCCGTCCGGCCCTCCCTGGCCCGGTCCTGAGAGCTGTGGGGTGGGGCCAGGCCCTGGCCTGTCAGGACCCAGCAAGTATTGGCTGCAGGTTGGAATTAGGATTTCAGCGACAGCCCTGCCTCCCTGGCAATGCCGAGCTTCTTAGCAGTGCGTACAGCCTCAAGCCGGGACACAGCTTCAGGTGAGCCTGGCTAAGCTGGTCCTTATCTTGTCTTCACCCTCAGAGCTGCCTGGAGTTCAGCTTGAGGATCCAGGAGTTCATTGAGCTCATCCGGCAGAACAAGAGGCTGGATGCGGTGAGGTAGGACCTCCTTGACGTGCGGGGTGGGCTTCTGGGCCGCTCCTGGGCTTGGTATGGGCAGGCGCAGCCGGCGCCTGGGTGGGGGCTGTGGGAGTGCGGACGTCTCCAGGCTGCGCTGTGCCTTTCCAGACACGCGAGGAAGCACTTCAGCCAGGCTGAGGGAAGCCAGCTGGATGAGGTCCGCCAGGTCATGGGCATGCTGGCCTTCCCGCCGGACACGCACATCTCTCCCTACAAGGTACGGCGTGCCCCGGGCGTAGGGTTGGGCCAGGCCTGGAGCCACTGCCATGGACCAGGGTGGCCCGCACACCACCCAGGCGTTTCTTCCCATCTTGTTCCCATTTTGCTGGCAGAATATTTGATCAGAACGGCTCCTAAAGCACTTCAGCTGGAAAGGGCAGCTCCGAGTGCCTGCTCACTCCCCTGGGGGCCCGGTCCAGGCTGGGCAGGCGTGGCCTCTGCCTGGCTCTGCTGGAGCCTTTGCTGACCTCACTCGTTCCTGCCCTGCGTTCTCTTCCCTGCATCAGGATCACTGGGCTCATCTCCCCTCATTCCCCCACCCCCAGGATAAACACCCAAAGGCAGCCAAGCCACCCCTCCACCCTCTGCCCAGAGACGGCTTCAGCCGGTGCGGGACTCACCACCCACAGCCCCGTCCACGCGCATAGCTCTGCCAGGCTCGCCACCCGTGGTAACCAGGAGCCTTCACTCCAGCGCCCAGTGGCTCGGTCCTCGTCGGGTCTGAGGCCTCATCACAGCGGCCTTGACGGTGCACAGCTCTTAGGTCCCTGCAGAGACGGGCTGCGCTCTGCCACGCTCCTCTCCTCCTGAGCCCTCACTTTCAGTGGCCCGTCCTGTTGGTCAGCTGCTGCCCTGGCTGGTGAGGCCCCACTCGCGGGCTCAGGTGCCTGTCGCCACAGTGCCCACTCCCGGCCGCTGCCCTCCGTGCCCACTCCCGGCGGCCGCCCTCTGTGCTAGTCCCTTGTGGCAGCTGCAGCACGCGCCACAGACCAGGGCTGTGGGCAGCAGGGTGCCCGCTCAGGGCTCGGGAGGCGGGGAGTCCAAGGTCAGGGGCCAGCCTGAGGCATGACTTCCGCTGGCTCCTCCCACAGTGGAAGGTCGGGAGCTCTCTGGGGCTCTTCTTAGAAGGACAGCGACCCCATTCGTGAGCCCCCTGCCCATGACCTCACTCCCTCCCAGAGGGCCTCTCCCGACCATCGCTTTGGGCCTGTGTTTCAGCGGTGTGCTTGTGGGGAGAGAGTAAAACCCGTGGGTGGTTGACCCACCGTGTCCTCTGGCCTTGAAGCTGGCCTCTGTCCAAGGCCGAGTGTTTCCCTGCAGCCCCGCTGCCCCTCAGTGTTCTGTGGGAGCCTCTGGGCAGACCCAGCCCCCACCGCCCAGAGTGCCGGCAGGTCCTTTGGAAAGCTGCTGGAAGCTTCTTCCCAACTGAATTCACGCTTTCTGTGGTGTTCGGGAATATGATAAATCACCAGGTCACAAAGATCTTCAGGTCTAAACTCAGGTTTTAACTCACAGCGTTTTCTCTTCAAAGTGCAGCAAAGGCCAGCTGCCCTTGGGGGTGAGGTGCCCGGCTCAGGAGAGTGTGGAGCATATCTCTTCACTCCTTGGCGAGGCCTCACAGCAGCTGTAAAGAGCCAGGCAGTGATGTCATTGCTGCTGCTAGATCCAGAGGGACCCAGCCTCAGAACAGACCCCAGGGCGGGCTTCCCCTCCGCTGGGCAGAGTTCTCCAACTGGGACACGGCTGTTAAGGTTGGTTTGGCAGGTTCAGTTCAGTTCAGTCGCTCAGTCACGTCCGACTCTGCAACCCCATGGACTGCAGCGCGCCAGGCCTCCCTGTCCATCACCAACTCCCGGAGCTTGCTCAAACTCAGGTTTATCAAGTTGGTGATGCCATCCAACCATGTAGCCCTCTGTTGTCCCCTTCTCCTCCTACCTTCAATCTTTCCCAGCATCAGGGTCTTTTCCAGTGAGTCAGTTCTTCACATCAGGTGGCCAAAGTACTGGAGTTTCAGCTTCAGGATCGTCCTTCCAATGAATATTCAGGACTGATTTCCTTTAGGATGAGCTGGTTGGATGAACTGCTGTCCAAGGGACTCTCAAGAGTCTTCTCCAACACCCCAGTTCAAAAGCATCAGTCATTCCATGCTCAGCCTTCTTTATGGCCCGGGAAAGCTGGTCTGGCAGGTTACCTGGCTCCAAAGAGGAGGCCTGGGTGACCCCGCTCAGGTGGGGGGGTCTCAGGTGCAGGGAGCTCGGAAACAGTTGGGGCGGTTGTCCTGGAAGCAGGAGCAGGGGACCAGGCACTCGTGACATGCGCTGGAGCCGCCTCATTAAGGGAGCGATGCCTTCGTCCCTCCTGGCAAGAGGTCACAGACATGTCCAGATGGGTCACAGTGGGAATGGACAAGTGCTTTGTTTTGAGAGGGCTGTAGCAGACACTGCGGGGCTCACAGCTGGTGCTGGGCGTGGCAGCCCCTAGGGGGGGTCCTCCTTCACCATGGACTATTGGATAAAAGAAATGTTAAAAATCATTTTTCAATGTTGGGAGTGTGACGTGTGCCCTGTGCCAGGGCTCTGAGGAGCTCACAGAACCTCTGCCCGTGCTCTTGCTGGGCTGCCTCCCCTCCCTCTCTGCCTCTACCCCTTCTTGCGTCTAAATCTAGGTGGTTTTAGGGACCAACACGAGCCAGCTTTAACTTTCTATCCTAATGAGCTGTTCGCTAGAATAAGGCTTCGCCTTGCAAACCTCAGTGCTCTTAGCAGAGGCTCTGGAGCTTGATCAGTGAGTGGCTTCCTTCCAGCCTCGAGTCCTTGACTCGCCTCCTGGCCCCAGCACCCACCCTCCAGAGCATCAGCATAGGCTCAGGTCCAGCCGTGTCCCAGAAAGGGAGTGAGCGGCGGCCTGGCTGCGGGCGGAAGTCGAGGCTGCCCTGTGGGCGCCGGCGCGTGGCCGAGCGGGTGGCTCTCATCTTGCGTCTGCAGGGAAGAGACTTCGAGCTTGTTTCCTGTTATCACGACTCTGCCCCGCTTCTTCCAGGACCTGCTGGACCCGGCGCGGTGGCGGATGCTGATCCAGCAGTTCCGGTACGACAACTACCGGCTGCACCAGCTGGGAAACAACTCCGTGTTCACCCTCACCCTGCAGGCCGGCCTCTCCGCTATAAAGACGCCGTATCCTTCTCTCCGGGAGTGCTCCCCACGTGCCCCCTCCCTAGTGCGAGGCTGGTGTCCAGATCCCACTCCTTACCAGCCTTAGCCCCTGTCCTTGAAACTTCTGCAGTGCCCCCATCCCCCAGACCGTGCCCTAACTGCATGGCAGCCCCGGTGTTGAGACAGTGCCAGGAGGGCTCCCGTGCCCAGAGAGGGGCCACAATGCTCAGTAGCCTCCACGGGGTGCTCGGGGTCCTGGGGCTTCGGCTGGCCCGCCCTCCTTAACCCGTGCGCAGGCAGTGCTACAAGGAGGATGGCAGCTCGCGGAGCCCCGACTGCCCGGTGTGCAGCCGCTCGCTGAACAAGCTGGCGCAGCCCCTGCCCATGGCACATTGCGCCAACTCACGTCTCGTCTGCAAGATCTCGGGAGATGTCATGAATGAGAACAACCCGCCCATGATGCTGCCCAACGGCTACGTCTACGGCTACAAGTGAGGGCCGGGGGCGGGGCAGAGCGCCCCGGGGCTTGGGGCCTGAGCTGTCCTGTGCGAGGCAGGTGGGGGGCCAGTGGAGAAAGCTCAGGACTTCTTGGCAGGGGTCCCTGTAGAAACTGACTTCCGTGAAGTAAAGCGATTTGTTTCCCGAGAGTCGGTTCTGTGGGTTTCTCATAAGAAACGTTGATGTAAGCTGGATTGGCCCTTCCTAACGTGCCTGGTCTTTCTTTTTAGTCCCTGCTCTCTATCCGGCAGGATGATAAGGTCGTCTGCCCGAGAACCAAAGAGGTCTTCCACTTCTCCCAGGCTGAGAAGGTGTACATCATGTAGGGCCGCCCCGCCGAGTGGCCTCGGGCCCCGCCGACCTGCCTTTCTGTTTCTGCGACCAAAGATCTGAGCAACGACAACACTCCTGGGGAGAGAGGAGGAAAGAGTTAACAAGCGTGCACTCGATTCTGAACATGTCAGCTGCTGATGCTTCTGAAGCGCTTTCACCTTTCAGAGAAGCTTCTTTACAGACTGACCACGCGGAGGGAGGCTGGAACCTTTCACCACAGGAACTGACTCCTTCCCCGTGTTCTCACAGTCCCTGCCCTTCTGCTAACGAGGAGCTGCCGGGCAGGCTGGTCCTCGGCCATGGCCCGGGAGCAGTGGTGGCCACGCCAGGCTGACCTGCGGTGACTTGGTGCCACGAGGGAGAGCTGCTGCCAAAAGGCTGGCACGGCGGCTGCAGGTGCCACTGGCCTCCGGGACCGCCGCCTGCCCGAGGGGCCGCGTCCAGCCCGCAGGCTCAGTGTCACGCCTCTCGCGCCGCCTCGCCCCCTTCCTGAGAGCGTATCTCGTGGAAACCCGCTGGACCGGTGTCTGCAGAGGCCTGCCAACAGCTCGGTGACTAGCTCTCAACACTGCTCAGTACAGAAGCCAGTGGCTCAGCTGAGGTGGCCACCGATGACTTTTCATGTCGGACGAACTGTTGTAGTTTACAGGAAACCCTACGGTAGACGTTTGTATTCAGCGCTTATTTTTGCATGTTGAGGTCGATTAGCTAATAAACTGTAAGCGTAAGACTTGCCAGTGAAGGTGTCTCTACTTCTTCTGTGTGCAGCGGCAGCACCTCAGACCCTCTGGGTGGCGTCTGCCACTGCCCGTCGGTCCAGGGTGGGCCCCGGTTGCCCAAGAACTGCACTCAAGTGATCGCGTCCTGCTCCGGGGCCCCCTCAGCCTCATGGCATCCCAAGCAACCCCCGACACTGGGGGTCCCCCTGGGGTCCTTTGAGGCATCTGAAGAGCCTCCTCCTGAGCGGGAATGTGCATCCCTGCCTGCTGGCCGCCAGCAGGAATGGTGCCCTGGGGGTTAAGAGTGAGAACTTGGGGGCCACATGGGCCCCTCCACCCACCACTTCGGCCCCCGCAGTCCAGGAGTGCCCAGCTCCCTCGGACAAATTCCTTTTCTTAATCAGCACAGCTTCTGTCACAGTGGCCAAAGGGCTTGGAAGCAGCTGAGGCCGTCCTGGCCTGGTGAAGGCAGGGCGCACCTCCTGGGCCGCCTGGTCCACCAAGTCCCCAGTGCCCAGCCCAAGTGAGCTCTGGTCCGCTCACCTCCATCCCTGCCGTCCTGCAGACACCTCCTGTGAGGATCAGGGTGGGCTCCATGGCCTCTGCTGACCACTTCCTCACGCCTGTTCTCTGCCGTGTTCTCTGGCCGCCTCCTTCCTGGACTCGCCACTGCACTGCCCTGGCCCTCAGCCCGCCTGGGCTCCTTGCTGGCACTGGCTACTTTAGCTTCAAGCCTCGGTCTGGTTCTCTGCTTCCTTGCCAGGTGCCCACGCTGATCTCTGTGCCCTGGGCCCACGTCCCAAGGGGAACGTGGCCTCCAGGATGTGACTGCTCTGCTTAGTTGGGACCAGCCAAGGATAGAGCACTATTTAAGTGGGGTCTCCCTGGACCCTGCGTCCACACGCTGCCCGTCAGGCCTGGCGCACGTGTGGGTTTGTGGCTCTGCAGGCACTTGGGCAGAGCTGTAGTGGGGTGTACGTGGATTCTTTGCTGCCGTCCATACCCAGGGAGGGGGACAGTGGGGGTCTCTGCTGGCCTTGCCCCCATCTCTGCCTGCTTTCTTGCTCTTTGCTTTCTATGGAAGTAGGTCTTAAGAGCACGTGGAGGAATGGATTTCAGCCACGTGTCTGGTGCACATGGCCTGCAAGCCAGTCCAGCCCTCTGGGCTGTCCCCAAGGCCTTCCCAGGCCAGTGTCTCAGGCAGCCCTGTTTCTTGGTGGGAGTGGCTCAGCCAGGCCACTGAGGCATGGTGCACACAGAGCCGCACTGGCGGGGCCCTGGTGGCTCACCCACAGGCAGGGAAGCTCATCCTTTTTGCTGCCCGTGGTGCGCACTGGCGCAAGGGTGACTTCCTGTCTGCACACCAGTGGACACAGGTTGCTTCCAGGTAAACCGGCCATGAGCATTCTTGGGCACGATGTTTGCTGAGCATGCACTCGCGCTCTGTGGGAGGATGTGAGGTTGCTGGTTGTGTGTTAGTGTTTGCTAGGCAGGCAGCTGGCCAGCGTGGGCCCCACACCCTCATCAGGCTCGGCGCCCACCGCCCATGCATGCTGGGTGTGCTGCTGGCCATGGGCTTGTTCAGCTGTGAGCATGGCATGTGTGGGAGCATGGGTCCTGAGTCAACAGCTGGATGAGATTTACTGAGCGCAGGTGGCGGCAGCGAGCCTGTGCACTGAGCGCGGCTGAGAGGAACTACCCCACGTCTGAGGTCAGGGGCAGCGGCCAAGAGTGCCAGGCTGCAATAGCGCAGGAACGGCCAAGAGGGGCCACCCTGCATCTGCTGGGAGGAGCTACCCCGCGTCCGAGGTCAGGGATGGCTGGGAGAAGCCACATCGAGCCCGAGGCCAGGGGCGGTGAACCTGAGGAGCCACCCCGAGCCCGAGGCCAGGGGAGGCGGCTGGGAGGAACCACTCATGCCCGAGGGCTGGGCCAGCAGCCGGGAGGTGCAACCCAAGGAACCCTGGCTGCGCAGGCACAGGAGGGCCTACAGGAGCTATCCAACACTGAAGGTCAGGAATGGCGGAGGTAAGGAGATGTCCCTCGTCCGAGGTAAGGAGCAGCAGCTGTGCTTTGCTGGAGCAGCCGTGAAGAGATAACCCCACGCCCAAGGTAAGAGAAACCCAAGTAGGATGGTAGGTGTTGCAAGAGGGCATCAGAGGGCAGGCACACTGAACCCATACTCACAGAAATCCAGTCAATCTAATCACACTAGGACCACAGCCTTGTCTAACTCAGTGACACCAAGCCATGCCTGTGGGGCAACCCAAGACAGGCGGGTCATGGTGGAGAGGTCTGACAGAATGTGGTCTACTGGAGAAGGGAATGGCAAGCCACTTCAGTATTCCTGCCTTGAGAACCCCATGAACAGTATGAAAAGGCAAAATGATAGGATACTGAAAGAGAAACTCCCCAGGTTATTAGGTGCCCAATATGCTACTGGTGGAAAAGGCAATGGCACACCACTCCAGTACTCTTGCCTGGAAAATCCCATGGATGGAGGAGCCTGGTGGGCTGCAGTCCATGGAGTCACTAGGAGTCGGACACAACTGAGCGACTTCACTTTCACTTCTCACTTTCATGCACTGGAGAAGGAAATGGCAACCCACTCCAGTGTTCTTGCCTGGAGAATCCCAGGGACGGGGGAGCCTGGTAGGCTGCCGTCTATGGGGTCGCACAGGGTCGGACACGACTGAAGCAACCTAGCAGCAGCAGCAGCAGCAATATGCTACTGGAGATCAGTGGAGAAATAACTCCAGAAAGAATGAAGGGATGGAGCCAAAGCAAAAACGATACCCAGCTGTGGCTGTGACTGGAGAAAGAAGCAAGATCCGATGCTGTAAAGAGCAATATTGCATAGGAACCTGGAATGTCAGGTCCATGCATCAAGGCAAATTGGAAGTGGTCAAACAAGAGATGGCAAGGGTGAACATCGACATTCTAGGAATCAGCAAACTAAAATGGACTGGAATGGGTGAATTTAACTCAGATAACCATTATATCTACTACTGCAGGCAGGAATCCCTCAGAGGAAATGGAGTAGCCATCATGGTCAACAGAAGAGTCCGAAATGCAGTACTTGGATGCAATCTCAAAAACGAAAGAATGATCTCTGTTCATTTCCAAGGCAAACCATTCAATATCACCGTTATCCAGGTCTATGCCCCAACCAGTAACGCTGAAGAAGCTGAAGTTGAATGGTTTTATGAAGACCTACAAAACCTTTTAGAACTAACACCCCAAAAAGATGTCCTTTTCATTATAGGGGACTGGAATGCTAAAGTAGAAAGTCAAGAAACACCTGGAGTAACAAGCAAATTTGGCCTTGGAATGCGGAATGAAGCAGGGCAAAGACTAATAGAGTTTTGCCAAGAAAATGCACTGGTCATAGCAAACACCTTCTTCCAACAACACAAGAGAAGACTCTACACATGGACGTCACCAGATGGTCAACACCAAAATCAGACTGATTATATTCTTTGCAGCCAAAGATGGAGAAGCTCTATACAGTCAACAAAAACAAGACCAGGAGCTGACTGTGGCTCAGATCATGAACTCCTTATT
>SJYC01092367.1:10000-16828 GCA_006408675.1 Madoqua kirkii | reverse complement strand
CTAGTTTCAGGTATAAAGCAAAATAAATCAGCTATATATATATATACATATACATATGCATGTATTCAAACCTTTTTAGATGATTTTCCCATATAGGTCATTAAAGAGTATTGGATAGAGTTTCCTGTGCTATACAGTTGGTCTTTCTTGGTTATTTATTTAATATATACTATTGTGTATATCTGTGGACAAGAATCCCATAGAAGAAAGGAGTAACCTCATAATCAACAAAATAGTCCAAAATGCAGTACTTGGGTACAACCTCCAAAGTGGCAGAAAGATCTTGGTTGATTTCCAGGGAAAACCATTCAACATCACAGTAATTCAAGTCTATGCCCCTACCACAGATGCCAAAGAAGCTGATGTTGATCAGTTTTATGAAGGACTAGAAGATCTCCTAGAACTAACACAGAAAAAATGTCCTATTCAACACAGGGGGCTGGAATGCAAAAGTAGAAAGTCAAGAGATAATTGAAGTAACAGGCAAGTTTGGCTTTAGAGTACAAAATGGGGCAGGGAAAAATCTAACAGAATTGTGCCAAGAGAATGTGCTGGTTATAGTGAACACTCTTTTTCAACAGCACAAGAGATGACTTCACATGTGGACATCATCAAATGGTCAATACCAAAATCAAATGGATTACATTCTTTGTAGCCAAAGATGGAGAAGCTGTATACAATCAGCAAAAACAAGATCCAGAGCTGACTGTGGCTCAGACCATCAGTTTTTCATGAAAAAATTCAGATTTAAACTAAAGAAAGCAGGAAAAATCACAAGGCTAGCCAGGTACGACTTAAACTAAATCTTCTATGAGTATACAATGGAGGTGAAGAGTAGATTCAAGGGATTAGATCTAATAAACAGAGTGCCCAAAGAACTATGGACAGAGATCTGCAATATTGTATAGGAGGCAGCAAACAAAACTATACCAAAAAAAAAAAAAAAAAAAAGGAAAAGCAAGAAGGCAAAATGGTTGCCTGAGGAGGCTTTACAGATATTGGATGAAAGGATGAAAGAAGAGAAGTGAAAAGAAGGGATAAAGGGGAAAGTACACCCAACTAAACATGAAATTCCAGAGACTAGCGGGGAGAGAAAAGAAAGCCTTCTTTAATAAACAATGCAAAGAAATAGAGGAAAACCACAGAAGGGGAAAAACTAGAGATCTATTTAAGAAAACTGGAAATATCAAAGGCTCATTTCATCTAAAGATGGGCACAATGAAGAACAGAAATGGTAAAGATTTAATAGAACCACAATAGAACAAGAACAGATAGAAAGAAAACACAGAACTATATAAAAAATATCTAATGACCAAGATAATCATGATGGTGTGGTTACTCACCCAGAGCCAGACATTATGGATTGCAAGGTCAAGGGAGCCTTAGGAAGTACTGTTGTTAATAAAGCTAGTGGAGGTGATGGGATTTCAGCAGAGCTATTAAAAATAATAAAAGATGATACCATCAAAGTGCTGCACTCAATATATCAGCAAATTTGGAAAACCCCAGTGGCCATAGGACTGGAAAAGATTAATCCCCTACCTTAACTCTCGAGAAAGGCAGTACTAAAGAATGCTCAAAATCACCAGACAATTGCACTCATTTCCCATGTTATAAGGTTATGTTTAAAATACTGCATGCTAGACTTCAGCATTATCTGAATTGAGAACTTCCAGATATCCAAGCTGGATTTAGAAAAGGCAGAGGAACCAGACATCAAATTGCCAACATTCACTGGGTCATAGAGAAAGCAAGAGAATTCCAGAAAAAAAGATCTCCTTTTGTTTCACTGACTATACTAAAGCCTTTCACTGTGTGAATCATTAAAAAAAAAAAATCTGTGGAAAGCTCTTAAAGAGATGGGATAACAGACCATCTTTCTTGTCCTGAGAAACCTGTATGCAGGTCAAGAATTAAGAGTTAGAACCTTGTATGGGACAACTAACTGGTTCAAGTTGAGAAAGGAGTATGAAGTACGACAAATCTGTTTATTGTCACCTTGTTTATTTAACCTATACACAGAGCACATCATGAGAAATGCTAGACTGGATGAGTTACAAGCTGGAGTCAAGATTGCTTGAAGAAGTATCAACAACCTCAGATATGCAGATGATACCACACAAATGGCAGAAAGCAGAGAGAAACTAAAGAACCTCTTGATGAGTGTAAAGGGGGAGAGTAAAAAAGCCAGCTTAAAACTAAATATTAAAAAAAAAGAAAGAAAGAAAGAAAAAGGCTAAGATCATGGCATCTGGCCCCATCACTTTATGACAAATAGAAGGGGAAAAGGTGGAAGTAATGGCCAATTTCATCTTCATAGGCCCTAAAGTCACTGCAGATGGTGACTGTACCCATGAAATTAGAAGATTGCTTCTTGGCAGGAAAACTATAACAAACAGAGGCCATCTGTTAAACAGCAAATATATCACTTTGTTAACAAAGGTCTATGTGGTCAAGGCTATGATCTTTCCAGTAGTCATGTACGATTGTGAAAGCTGGATCTTAAACAAGGCAGAGAATGGAAGAACTGATGCATATGAACTGTGGTGTTGGAGAAGACTCTTGAGAGTCCCTTGGATTGCAAGGAGATCCAACCACTCCATCCTAAACGAAATCAGTCCTGAATATTCATTGAAAGGACTGATGCTGAAGCTGAAGCTCCAACACTTTGGCCACCTGATGCAAACAGCTGATTCACTGGAAAAGACCCTAGGGAAAAAAGATGCTAGGAAAAAAGATGCTAGGGAAGATTGACAGCAGAATGATAAGAGGGCAACAGAGGATGAGATGGTTGGATGGCATCACTGATGCAATGGACAAGAACTTGGGCAAGCTCCAGGAAATGGTGAGGGACAGAAAGCCTGGCATGCTACAGTCCATGGGCTCGGTAAGAGTTGGACAGGACTTGGTGACTGAACAACAATTGTGTATATGTCAGTCCCAATCTCCCAACTTGTCCCATCCCCATATCTTCCTTCCCCCTGGTAAGCATGACTTTGATTATTACATTTGTAACTCTACTTATGTTTTATAATTAAGTTCATTTTTACCATAGTTTTATATTCCACATGCCAATATAAGCAATATCATATAGTATTTATCTTTCTCTGTTTGATATTTCAGTCAGTATGTTAATTTGTTGCTACAAATGTCATTAGTAGTAGTAGTTTGTCGCTCAGTCGTGTCCGACATTTTGTGACCCCATGGACTATAGCCTACCAGGCTCCTCCCTCCATGGGATTCTCCAGGCAAGAGTACTGGAGTGGGTTGCCATTTCCTTCTCCAGGGGATCTTCCTGACCCAGGAATCGCACCCAGGTCTCTCACATTGCAGGCAGACACTTTAACCTCTGAGTCACCAGGGAAGCCCCACGTTGCTACAAATGGCATTACTTTGTTCGTTTTATGGCTGAGCAATATTATATTGTATATATGTACCATATCCTTTTATCCACTCCTCTATTGATGGACATTTAGCTTGCTTCCAAACTTTGGCTATTATGAATAGTGCTGCTATGAACATTGGGGTGCATTTATCTTTTGAATTGTGATTTTCACTGGATATATGCACAAGAGAGGGGTTGCTAAGTCTTATGGTAGCTCTAGTTTTAGTCTTTAAAGGAACCTCCATAGTGGCTGTGTCAATCTACAGTCCCATCAACAGTGCAGTTGTTGCACTGTTTTTCTCCAGAAAAGGTGTTGCACCTTTTCTCCACATCCTCTTCAGCATTTATTTTTTTGCAGATTTTTTAATGATGGCCATTCTGACCAGTGTGAAGTGATATCTAATTGTAGTTTAGATTTGCATTTTTCTAAGTGAGGCTGACCATCTTTCCTGTGCTTTTTGGCTAACTGTGTGTCTTCACTGGGGAAATGTCTTATTAGAATTTCTGCACATTTTTTGATTGGGTTGTTTGTTTTTTCATATTAAGTGTTTGAACTGTATCATAGTATTTTGATGATTATAGATTTTTAATATACTCTGAAGTCAGGGACTCTTATTTCTCCAGCTCTATTTTTTTTTTTCTTCATATCACTTTGGCTATTTGGGGTCTTTCGTTTTTTCATACAAATTGTAAAATTTTTTTGTTGTAATTTTGTGAAGAATGTTACTAGTAATTCAATAGGGATTGCACTGAATCTGTAGATTGCTTTTAGTATAGTGATTTTTAACAGTATTGATTCTTCAATAAAAGAATGTGATATATCTCTCTATCTGTTTATGCCATATTTTTTTCTTTCACCAGTACCCTATAGTTTTCAGAATGCATGTCTTTTGCTTCCTTAGGTAAGTTCATTTCCCATCAGTTTCTTTTTTAATGCAATATAAATGGCATTGTTTCCTTAATTTCTCTTTCTGATCTTTGTTAGTGTGTGTAGTGTGTGTGTGCATGTGTGTGTGTGTGTATACACCTGTGCACTCAGAGTCACTCAGTTGTGTCCAATTCTTTGTGAGTCCATGGACTGTAGCCCACCAGGCTCCTCTTGTCTGTGGAACTTTTCAGGCAAGAATATTAGAGTGGTTGCCATTTTCCTCCACTAGGTGATCTTTCACACCCAGGGCTAACTGGGAAGCACCCACTGTTACAATGTTTTAATTTTGAATCTTACAACTTTACCAAATTCATTGATGAGATCTAGTAGTTTTCTGTTAGTACCTTTAGGATTTTCTATTTATAGTATCACGTCATCTGCAAACAGTGACAGTTTTACTTCTTTTCCAATTTGTATTCCTTTTGTCTCTTTCTCTTCTCTGACTAGCGTGGCTAGGACTTCATAAACTATGTTGAGTAAAAGTGGAAAGAGTGAATATTTTTGTCTTGTTCCTGATCTTAGGGGAAATATTTTCAGTTATTTTTCTATTGAGAATGATATTTCTTGTGGGATTGTTGTATGTGGTCTTCATTATGTTGAGATAGGTTCCCTATATGCCCACTTTCTAGAGAGGTTTTATCATAAATGAATGTTGAATTTTGTCAAAAGTTTTTTCTGTCATCATTTGAGATGATCATATGATTTTATCCTTTAGTTTGTAGACATGATTTATTACATTAACTGATCTGCATATATTGCAGAATTCTTCTGCCTTGAGAAAAACTCCACATGATCATGGGGTATTATCCTTTTAATTTGTTGTTGGATCCTTTTAGTATTTTGTTGATGATTTTTGCACTTAAGTTCATCAGTGATACTGGTTTGTAATATTATTTTGGTGTGTGTGATATCTTTGTGGTATCATGGCTATGCTGGCTTAGAAGAATAAGCTGGTAAATGTTTTTTCTGTCACAATTTTGGAAAGAGTTTGAGAAGACAGGTGTTAGCTTGTCTCTAAATTTCTCCAACACCACAGTTCAAAAGCATCAATTCTTCAGCGCTCAGCCTTCTTCACAGTCCAACTCACACATCCATACATGACCGCAGAAAAAAACCATAGCCTTGACTAGAGGGACCTTAGTCGGCAATGTAATGTCTCTGCTTTTGAATATACTATCTAGGTTGGTCATAATTTTTCTTCCAAGGAGTAAGCGTCTTTTAATTTCATGGCTGCAATCACCATCTGCAGTGATTTTGAAGCCCCCCAAAATAGAGTCTGACACTGTTTCCACTGTTTTCCCATCTGTTTCCCATGAAGTCATGGGACCAGATGCCATGATCTTTGTTTTCTGAATGTTGAGCTTGAAGCCAACACTTTCACTCTCCTCTTTCACTTTCACCAAGAGGCTTTTTAGTTTCTCTTCACTTTTTGCCATAAGGGTGGTATCATCTGCATATCTGAGGTTATTGATATTTCTCATGGCAATCTTGATTCTAGCTTGTGCTTCTTCCAGCCCAGAGTTTTTCATGATGTACTCTGCATAGAAGTTAAATAAGCAGCAAGAAAATCGACAGCCTTGACGTACTCCTTGTCCTATTTGGAACCAGTGTGTTGTTCCATGTCCATTCTAACTGTTGCTTCCTGACCTGCACAAAGATTTCTCAAGAGGAAGGTCAGGTGGTCTGGTATTCCCATCTCTCAGAATTTTTCACAGTTTATTGTGATCCACACAGTCAAAGGCTGAGGCATAGTCAATAAAACAGAAATAGATAGATTTTTTTTTTCTGGAACTCTCTTGCTTTGTCCATGATCCAGCAGATGTTGGCAATTTGATCTCTGCTTCCTCTGCCTTTTCTAAAACCAGCTTGAACATCTGCAAGTTCACAGTTCATGTATTGCTGAAGCCTGGCCTGGTGAATTTTGAGCATTACTTTACCAGCATGTGAGATGAGTGCAGTTGTGTGGTAGTTTGAGCATTCTTTGGCATTGCCTTTCTTTGGGATTGGAATGAAAACTGACCTTTTCCAGTCCTGTGGCCACTGCTGAGTTTTCCAGATTTGCTGGCATATTGAGTGCAGCACTTTCACAGCATCATCTTTCAGGATTTGAAATAGTTCAACTGGAATTCCATCACCTCCACTAGCTTTGTTTGTAGTGATGCTTTCTAAGGCCCACTTGACTTCACATTCCAGGATGTACAGCTCTAGATGAGTGATCATACCATCATGATTATCTAGGTTGTGAAGATATTTTTTTTTTACAGTTCTTCTGTGTATTCTTTTTATTATCAAAGAGTCTCAGACAACTTACTTTCGTTGGATGGAACTAACAGAAGCAGAAGAGTTTAAGAAGTGACAAGAATACAGAGAGAAGCTACACACACAAAAAAAAGATTTCAATGACCCAGATAATCACAATGGTGTGGTCACTCACCTAGAGACAGACATCCTGGAATATGAAGTCAAGTGGGTCTTAGAAAGTATCATTGCAAACAAAGCTAGAGGAGGTAATGGA
>SJYC01092367.1:0-5000 GCA_006408675.1 Madoqua kirkii | reverse complement strand
TGCCTTGGACAGCAAGGAGATCAACCCAGTCAATTCTAAATTAAATCAGTCCTGAATATTTATGGAAGGATTGATTGATGCTAAAACTGAAGATCCAATACTTTGGCCACTTGATGAAAAGAAATGACTCACTGCAAAATACAATGATGTTGAGAAAGATTGAAGGCAGAAGGGCAAAGGGACGACAGAGGATGAGACAGTTGCATGCCATTACCGACTCAATGGACATGAGTGTAAGCAAGCTCTAGGAGCTGGTGGTGGACAGTGAAGCTTGGCGTGCTACAGTCCTTGGGGTCACAAAGAGTCAGACACGACTGAATAACTTAACTGAACTGAACAACATGCTAAAGCATTCAGTTGATGCAAAAGGGGTTGCAGTTTTGCATTGTTGAACATTGCTGTTTGATATTAGAATACATTCTTAAATAAATGTTGTTATGTTATACATCATTTTAATGTGCATTTCTAATTTTATGGTTTCTTTGCTAATGACATTACTTGCAGTATAATTTATATTTATTTTAGACTTCTAAAAGGACATTAGACAAAAAGCAAAGTCGAGTAATTTTCTTATTTGAGTTCAAAATTTTTCATAGAGCAGTGAGCAGTGGAGACAACTTGCAATTTCAACAATGCATTTGGTGAGGAATTGCTAACAAATGCATACTGTGGCTATGATTCAAAGGAGACAAGAGCCTTGAAGATAAGAAATAGTGGCAGATCATTGGAATTTGACAACAACCAACTGACAACAGTCACTGAAGCTGGCCCCTTTCCACTACATGAGAAGTTACCAAGGACTACAGCATTGACCATTATATAGTTCTTCGGCATTTGAAGTAAATTGGAAGAGTGAAAAAGATAAATAAGTGGGTGTCTTATGAGCTGACCAAAAGGAAAAATAAAAGTCATTGTGAAATATCATCTCTTATTTTATGCAGCAATAATGAATCATTTCTCAATTGGATTGTGTCATGTGATGAAATGTAGGTTTAATATGACAAACCAGTGACGATCAGCTCAGTGGCTGGACCAAGAAGAACCTCCAAAGCCCTTCCTAAAGCCAAACTTGCACCAAAAAAAACACACACACACAAAAAAAAAACAACAAAAAAAACCGAATACTGATCACTGTTTGGTGGTCTGCTGCCAATTTGATCCACTGCAACTTTCTAAATTCTGATAATACCATTACATCTAAGAAGTATGCTCAGGAAATCTGAGATGCACCAAAAACTGCAATACCACAGCCAGCAGTGGTCAAGAGAAAGGGCCCAATTCTTCAAAACAACACCCCAATGAAAAAACATAACCAATACTTCAAAAGTTGAAGGAACTAGGCTACAAAAATTTGCCTCATCCACCATATTCACATAACCTTTTTCCAACAGACTGCCACTTCTTCAAGCATCTGGACAACTTTTTGAAGAAAAATCCTTTCACAATTGACAGGATGCAGAAAAATTTTTCCTACGGTTCTTCCAATTTTGAAACGTGGATTTTTATGCTACAGGAATGAATGAACTCTTTCTCACTGGCAAAAATGTGTTGCTTTAAGGGTTACTATTTTGATTAATAAAGATGTGTTTGATTAATAAAGATGTGTTTGATTAATAAAGATGTGTTTGACCCTAGTTATACTGATTTAAAATTCACGGTTCACAATGAAAATTGCATTTATATAAACCTAATGCTACTATAAATGAATGCTTAAGAAACCAGTTATGCAAATTTCAAACCCAACCCAAATTCTTTCTTTATCTTTCACTAAATATAAATATATGCAAACATTTGGACCCAGTTCTTACAAGCTAGTAAAGTAATGCTCAAAATTCTCCAAGCCAGGCTTCAACAGTACATGAACCATGAGATTCCAGTTCTTCAAACTATTTTGAAAAGGCAGAGGAACCAGAGATCAAATTGCCAATATCCATTGGATCTTTTATAAAGCAAGACAGTTCCAGGAAAACACCTACTTCTGCTTTATTGACTATGCCAAAGTCTTTGACTGTCTAGACCACTAAAAACTCTAGAAAATTCTTAAAGTCATGGGGTTACCAGATCACCTGACCTGCCACTTGAGAAATTTGTATGCAGGTCACGAAGCAACATTTAGAACCAGAGATGGAAAAACAGACTGGTTCCAAATAGGCAAAGGTGAATGTCAAGGCTGCATATTGCCACCCCGCTTATTTAACTTATATGTAGTGTACATCATGAGAAAAGGTGGGTTGGATGAAGCACAAGTTGGAATCAAGATATGCAGATGACACCATTTTTATGGCATAAAGTGAAGAAGAACTAGATTAAAGTGAAAGAGGAGAGCAAAAAAGTTGGCTTAAAACTCAACATTCAGAAAACTAAGATCATGTCATTCAGTCCCATCACTTCCTGGCAAATGGATGGGGAAACAGTAGAAATGGTGAAAGACTTTATTTTCTTGGGCTCCAAAATCACTCCAGATGGTGACTACAGCTATGAACTTAAAAGACACTTGCTCCTTGGAAGAAAAGCTATGACCTGCCTAGACAGCCTATTATACAGCAGAGTCATTACTTTGCCAAAAAAAAAAAAAAGGTATGTCTAGTCAAAGCTTTGGTTTTTCCAGTATTGAATAAGAGCTGATTTTTGACAAAGGAAACAAGAATATACAATGGGGAAAAGACAGTCTCTTCAAGTAAATGGTGCTGGGAAAACTGTACAGATACATATAAAAGAATGGAATTACAACACTTCATAATGCCATGCACAAAGATAAACTCAAAATGAATTAAAGACCTAAATACAAGACCAGAAAGTATAAAACTCCTAGAGGAAAACATAGGCAGGACACTTGATTACATGTATCAAAGCAAGACCCTCTATGACTCACATTCTAGAATACCGGAAATAAAAATTAAAGTAAACAAGTGGGATCTGACTAAGATAAAACGCTTTCTCACAGCAAAGAAGACTATAAGCAAGCTAAAAATATAATCCTCAGTTATACTGGGAGAAAATAAAACCAAATGGAGCAACTAACAAAGGATTAATTTCCATAATATACAAGCAGTTCACACAACTCTCCTATAAAAACAAATAACCCAATCCAAAAATGAGAAAAAGCCCTGAACAGACATTTCCCAAAAAAAACACATACAGATTTCTAACAAATACATGAGAAGGTGCTCAACATCATTCATTATTAGAAAAATGCAAATCAAGACTAAAATCAGATATCACCACACCAGTCAGAATGGCCATCTTCAAAAAGTCTACAAACAATAAATGCTGGGACGGGTGTGGAAAAAGGGAACGCTCTTGCACTATTGCTGAGCATGTAAACTGATACAGCCACTATGGAAAACTGTATGGAGATTCCTTAAAATAACTAGGAATAAAACCACCATATGACCCAGCAATCCCACTCCTAGGCATATACCCTGAGGAAACCAGGGTTGAAAAAGACACATTTATTCCATTGTTCATTGCAGTACTATTTAAAATAGCTAGAACATGTAAGCAACCTAAATGTCCATTAACAGATGAATGAATAAAGAAGTTGTGGTACACAACAGAATATTACCAGCCATAAAAAGGAACGCATTTGAGTCCATTCTAATGAGGTGGATAAAACTTAGTATTATACAGAATGAAATAAGTAAAAAAGAGAAAGATAAATATTTTATACTAACTCATATTCATGGAATCCTGAAAAATGGTACTGAAGAATTTAGTTGCAGGGCAGCAGTGGAGAAATAGACATAGAGAATAGACTTATGGAGACGGGGAGGGGAAGAGAGGGTAAGATGTATGGAGAGAGTAACATGGAAACTTACATTAACATATGTAAAATAGAAAGCCAACAAGAATTTGCTCTATGTCTCAGGGAACTCAAACAAGGGCTCTCTATCAACCTAGAGTGTTGGGATGAGGAGAGAGATGGGAGTGAGGTTCAAAATGGAGGGGATATATGTATACGTGTGGCTGATTCATGTTCAGGTTTGACAGAAAACAACAAAATTCTGTAAAGTGAAACTGAAGGTCATCAGTAATGTCTGACTCTTTGTGATCCCATGGACTACACATTTCATGGAATTCTCCAGGGTAGAATAGTGGAGCGAGTAGCCTTTCCCTTCTTCAGGGGATCTGCCTGACCCAGGAATTAAATCCAGGTCTCCTGCATTGCAGGCGATTCTTTACTGGCTGAGCCACAAGGAAAGCCCTGTAAAGCAATTATACTTCAATTTGGGGGGGAGATGTGTATAAGAGACAGCTGCAATACCACAGCCAGCAGTGGTCAAGAGAAAGGGCCCAATTCTTCAAAACAACACCCCAATGAAAAAACATAACCAATACTTCAAAAGTTGAAGGAACTAGGCTACAAAAATTTGCCTCATCCACCATATTCACATAACCTTTTTCCAACAGACTGCCACTTCTTCAAGCATCTGGACAACTTTTTGAAGAAAAATCCTTTCACAATTGACAGGATGCAGAAAAATTTTTCCTACGGTTCTTCCAATTTTGAAACGTGGATTTTTATGCTACAGGAATGAATGAACTCTTTCTCACTGGCAAAAATGTGTTGCTTTAAGGGTTACTATTTTGATTAATAAAGATGTGTTTGATTAATAAAGATGTGTTTGATTAATAAAGATGTGTTTGACCCTAGTTATACTGATTTAAAATTCACGGTTCACAATGAAAATTGCATTTATATAAACCTAATGCTACTATAAATGAATGCTTAAGAAACCAGTTATGCAAATTTCAAACCCAACCCAAATTCTTTCTTTATCTTTCACTAAATATAAATATATGCAAACATTTGGACCCAGTTCTTACAAGCTAGTAAAGTAATGCTCAAAATTCTCCAAGCCAGGCTTCAACAGTACATGAACCATGAGATTCCAGTTCTTCAAACTATTTTGAAAAGGCAGAGGAACCAGAGATCAAATTGCCAATATCCATTGGATCTTTTATAAAGCAAGACAGTTCCAGGAAAACACCTACTTCTG